>OW121741.1:119959417-120001917 GCA_933228675.1 Stomorhina lunata | reverse complement strand
CATGTCGATGTATTAGTCTATTAAAGCACATTTATCTATGTATGTATTTTTGAATGAATTTTAAACTAAATGAATTTTGATCATAACTTTTTGAAGAAGGAAGACTAATAAAGACATTTGTTGGATTAAGTTTTACCTGTGAATGTACATTAGGGTGGGTTATTTTTTTGTGTTAAGGAAATATTATTCAACCTTAAAAGAAAGAAGTGAAACTACATAACGCACTAGTTCCTGGAAATTGGGTAAAAATTTATAAATTTTTTGACATATAAAAAACTGATTTTTTTTACTACTACTTTCTTACTTATAACAAGTAAGAGTGTTATATTCGGCTATGCCGAACCTTATATACCCACCATAAAGTTGTGTTAAATTTAGAAATATCTCTCATATATCTACGAGGGTGCAGCTAATTCAAAATGTGGACCAAATTTGAAAAAAGTTGTTACACTAGTTGGTATTATTAGCAAAATATTTGGACTAAATTCGGTTGCAGGAGCTTTACAGTTCAACATTTAAAAGTATGTAAGTGGTTTCCCTAGTATTTACTATGCACAAAATTTAATCTCATAACCTGATGTAGTTTAGCACTAATAGTCTGTTAAATACTTTTCACTTAGCTTAATTTTTAGTTAGGATAAACAAGTTGATAGTAATACGATAGGTCCATATATTTTGTTGGGAGTTCCTAATACCGTATATAAAGTCTGGACATTGGTGCAATTTTAATATGCTGCATGTACATCCGAATCTTTTTGATAGTAGATATAAAAAGGGGATGTTATATATATATATAAGAGTTATAGCCAAATGTTAACCGATTGTAACAAAATTTTAAACACTGGCTGGTATCTTATCTTATATTCTTAAACGAGCAATAATTGTATATATATATATATAGAATGGCTATCTCGAAAACGGCTCTAACGATTTTGATAAAATTTGGACAGTGGGTATCTTTTTTGATGTATAGGTCGAAGAAGAAGGGACTTTTGGAACTTTTACCTCTAAGAGGGTAAAAACGGGTAAAAAGGGGAAAAAATCGAAAACGCTATGTCTCCTAAAGTAATAGGTATAGAAACAAAATTAAAATTACGTTTTAAACAGCTTTGAAAATAAGCGGACAGGTGTTTGGTACTTTTTTGAAACTATGTCCGATAGGGGTTAAAAAAGGGTGAAAATAGTTTTTTTGGCACCTTTTTAACCCACTCTTAAATTTTAAACTAAAGAATATAGAAAGAAACTTGGTACTGCAATCAATAGATGTAAAAAAAACATGAAACACGTATTTGGTACTTTTTTGATTTTGGAGCCAAAATGGGTAAAAAAGGGATAAAATGATAACTTAACATCTCCAAAGTAATATGAATAAACTAACTTCCGACAGATGGCGCCACTTAAAATTACTAAAAATTTATTAAATCGTAAACTGTACATTTAATCATGCTACAATCTTTAGCAAAGTTGTTGCACATGAGCCGACGAAGGTTTCTTAGTTGGTATGAAGAAATTTCGACAGGTGGCGCTACTGAAATTTATTCAAAGTCAATTTAATCGTATGCTGTATATTTAATCATGCTATAATCTTCAGCAAAGTTGTTACGGATAAGCCGAAGAAGGTTTATGAATTGGAATAAGCAAAGTCCGACAGGTGGCGCCACAGAAAACTACTCAAAATGAATTAAATCGTAAACTGTGCATTTGATCAGACTATAATCTTTAGGAAAGTTGTTGCGCATGAGTCGACAGAGGTTTCTGTTGATATGAATAATTTCCAAAATTATTCAAAATGAGTTAAACTGTAAACTATGCAAACTATGTGTTGGTCGGACAAAATAAATCAAATAATTCAAAATTAACTGAATATTTCTACAATGTCTTTCCTCTAAATTTATTTTAGCACTTTATAATATAAAATATATAAAAACTTTAAAATTTTCCTCAAAATGCTTATCATAAAGCTCCGAGCAAGGCTCGGTCTACCAGGTACTTTATATAAAGCTTGTAAAATTTAGTATTTATATAGAGCTTATTTTTGCAAAATTTAGTGGCAATAGGTGTCATAGTTTCTAATTTAATAGCTTTTAACTGGCCTTTGCTACATTTTTGTTGGTTTCCGGGAGTGTTTTTTATATGAAAGCTTTAGTCAAATATGCACCGATTCCTATAAAATTTGATATACTGATCAATAGTTGCATGAAACTTCTCTATTCTAAATTTAGTCGTCATAGCTATTATAAATGTATTCAATTTATCAGCATTAATGTGTTTCCCGGGGCGGGGTTATATGGGAGCTCTAACTAAATGTTAACCGATTTCGCCCATTTTCAGTACACAACTTTTGCTACATATCAGAAATACTTTTGTACAGTTTTGTCTCTCTAGCTCTTGTAGTTAAGGCGCTATCGCGCTTTTATCTGACGGACAGACGGACATAAACCCGCTTTTCTTTTTGTATTTTTGTGTTTTTTATGTGGGAGCTATGGTCAAATGGTTACCGCTTGTGACAAAATGTTGCACACTGGCTGGTATTCACATAAGACTTCCTTGTGCTAAATTTAGTGACCAAAGCTACTACAGTTTATCATTTATTGGCATTTAAGTGCATTTCAGGTGGAATTTAGGCTGTTTCCGTAAGTTTTTTGTATGGGAGCTATGGTTAAATGTGAACCGATTTCGATGAAATTTTATATGCTGCCTAGTGCCTATGTAAAACTTCTAAATGTTTTGTCATCATCGCTGTTATAATTTGTCATTTATAAGAAAATAAGCGATTAGCCTAGACGAGGTTATACGGGAGCTATGGTCAAATGTAAACCGATTTTACGCGATTTCAGTATCAAAATTTTCCAAGAAATGAAGAATATTTGTGCAAATTTCAGTGACCTATATCCTTTCGTTAAGGTTTTGTCGTGCCGACAACAGACGACAACAGACAGAAAGACAGACAGAAAGACAGACAGACAGACAGAGAGACAGACAGACAGACAGACAGACAGACAGACAGACAGACAGACAGACAGACAGACAGACAGACAGAAAGACAGAAATACAGACAGACAGACAGACAGTTTCTGTATAAGCTGTAAATAAAAGTTTGTGAAGCTATCGCACTACTTCCTCTAAAGACCGATAACTCAAAAGTTTTAACATTTTTTTTTTCGCAAAAAAAAATCGATCTACTGTTGCCTTGTCCACCCACTGTAAAAATCTTACATTACTCGTACTCTCTACAATTTCGACAAAAAAAAAAATACATTTTTATACCTACCATCAAAAAGGAAGGGGGGTGTATTGAGATTGTCATTCATATTGAGTCTGTCCGTCTGTCTGTCTGTCTGTCTGTCTGTTTGTCTGTCTATCTGTCCGTCTGTCTGTCTGTTTGTTTGTTTGTTTGTTTGTCTGTCTGTCTGTCTGTCTGTCTGTCTGTCTGTCTGTCTGTCTGTCTGTCTGTCTGTCTGTCTGTCTGTCTGTCTGTCTGTCTGTCTGTTGTCTGTCTGTCTGTCTGTCTGTCTGTCTGTCTGTCTGTCTGTCTGTCTGTCTGTCTGTCTGTCTGTCTGTCTGTCTGTCTGTCTTTCTGTCTGTCTGTCTGTCTGTCTGTTGTCGGCACGACAAAACCTTAACGAAAGGATATAGGTCAGACAGACAGACAGACTCAATCAAAAAGAATGGGGGGTGTATTGAGATTGTCATTCATATTGAGTCTGTCTGTCCGTCTGTCTGTCTGTCTGTCTGTCTGTCTGTCTGTCTGTATGTCTGTATGTCTGTATGTCTGTCTGTCTGTCTGTCTGTCTGTCTGTCTGTCTGTCTGTCTGTCTGTCTGTCTGTCTGTCTGTCTGTCTGTCTGTCTGTCTGTCTGTCTGTCTGTCTGTCTGTCTGTCTGTCTGCTTGTCTGTCTGTCTGTCTGTCTGTCTTTCTGTCTGTCTTTCTGTATGTCTTTCTGTCTGTCTGTCTGTTGTCGGCACGAAAAAACCTTAAAGAAAGGATATAGGTCAGACAGACAGAAAGACAGAATCAATATGAATAACAATCTCAATACACCCCCTTTCTTTTTGATGGTGGGTATAAAAATGTATTTTTTTTTTGTCGAAATTGTAGAGAGTACGAGTAATGTAAGATTTTTACAGTGGGTGGACAAGCCAACAGTAGATCGATTTTTTTTGCGAAAAAAAATATGTTAAAACTTTTGAGTTATCGCTCTTTAGAAGAAGTAGTGCGATAGCTTCACAAACTTTTATTTACAGCTTATACAGAAACTAAGTTAATAGTTCAAAGTTCAAGTTACGTTAAGTGCCGTAGTTACCCAGTGTCTCCTGAATTTTAAAAAATTGTATATTTCATACTAAACTGAAATAACCCTAATAAATATTCATACAGAAATTCATACATTTATAGAAATAAAGCTCTGTATTATGCTCAACTTAAGTATGAAATAATATTATTGGTTTTGATGAAATATGAATAATTTGCAATAATAACCAAATTAGCAGCAGTTTGCAACTCTATAGTTGTAAGGCATTTTATTATTATGGATTCTGGCATGGAAAATCATTAAAACCTACTATCCTTATGATTACTATGAGTAAATATGAACAAGGAAATGAGAATGAAGGAATAATAGTTAAATAGACATCCATACACTTAAATAAATGAAGTAAATATAATGGAAATAGTTATATACATACATATATGTATAAAAATATCTTGAAACAAAATACAAAAGGAGAGATATTATGAAACATTTAGAACAAAACCTAAAAACTTCATTATGTTTGATTTTTTTTAAAACCTAAAGCTCATAATCAATCAAACAATAACATTTTTTTATATCCCGTAGAGCCTTTTGCATTTCAGATGACTATATTTGCACATAAATCCACATTTTCTGCTCGCTGGGCTTAATACACGCATAAATATACTTGCATTTATGTCTAATGCTTATGCAAATTCCAGCTAATTTATTGTATGCTTTTGAAAATCTATTGAACCTTTTCATCTATCAAGTCTCAACTAAAACTCTAAAATTCGCATAAGGGATTTTCTTCGAATAAATGCCAGAATCATATATTGTTAGGTATGATTATTTGATCCCTTATATCAATTATTGGTTAAATACTCAAATAAATACAAATACGTGTTTATGTGTAAATACAGTATATGTGAGGATTGGAAAATTAAGCTCATTATTGCCTCAACTGTATGTTTGTCCTTGAGCGAATTGTATTTATACTCTAATTTCACAGCTTTTTTTAGAGGTTTAATGTTTTATAGAAAGTATCAAATACTTATGTATGTTAAAACATAATTAAGCGAAGGCTGATCTTGAATATTTTAAGATGGTTTTTATAGCAAAAGTTGTATGAAATACATAGACGTAGCTAGGAATCTATTTATTAATTGTAACATTTCGAGGGACTTATTCATCAATATAGCTATTTTGTACAGTTTATGATATATAATTTTTTTTTTCGATCGTTAAAAAAGTTTCAGCTCCAAACGCGACAAAGTTTTGAATTTAAATTGTTCTCCTATTTCCAATAATTTCATGGATATAACAGGATTTATCCATTTGTACAAAGAAGGGAGCAAAAATCGCGATATTATGAATATAAGAAAAAAATGTTTAGTGAGTATTAGAAATTGCATTTGGTGTGGAAACTTTTTTGGAAGACAAACTTAGAATACTAACAACAGTAAACGTTCTGCAGTTTTGGTGTTTTTAACGCCATAGACTACGCAATCTGTTGTTGATCCTCACAGGACACGGCATCATAAAACTACTGTTTTCATATTAAAGAAGAAACACTCAGAGCAATGCTTCTTTGTACAATTGCATACCTTTTAAATATATACAAGTTGGTAACCTTCACGTTATATCTATTTATTCACAGCCATAGATTGAAAGGGTATTATAAGTTTTTAGCGCATAGAAATATTTGTCTAAGACCCTTAGAATCACTTTCTGAGTCGATTTAGCGATGGTTTACACGGGAGTCAAAAGTACAGGTCGCACAGATCATTTTTTTGATAGTGGGACCATGTCTTTTGAAATTAGTTCAAATTGTTTCATTATTTATGAGACCTTCCATAGGTCCCACTACCCGGAATTGATATGTTGGCCACAAATATCAATATTTTCTCACGAAATTTAAAACAAATACTGCTTATGTAAACATAAATCTCTGTACCTTTTTTTCTTTGAAATCGGTCTAAATTTGACCATAGCTCCCATACAACTCTTTTGTAAATGAGACAAAAACAAGTAGGAAAGTACTATAGTCGGTCAAACCCTACCATACGATACCTATCACCACTAAGGCCAAAGGTTTTCTTTTTCCTGTATAAAGACAAATATTTGCTAAATTTTGCCATCATACAAACATGTTCTCAAAAGTTATATATTTAAGCTGTTTCCGTCATTTGGACTTATATGAGAGCTAAGGTCAAATCTGGACAGATTATTTCGAAATTTGTCAAATTTATTACAGTTGCTACAAATTATGTATGCAAAAACTAAACTAAGAAATACCTATTATCTTCATATTTATGAGCGGTTAAGTGCTTTTTGTCTCATTTAGTGCATTTTTAAAGAAAAGTTTGTATGGGAGCTATGATCAAATGTGGACCGATTTCAACGAAATTAGGCACAGTTATTTTGGTTTACATAAGCAGAATTTTTTAAATTTCATGAAAAAATGTTGATAGTTGTGGCCAATATATTAATTCCGGGAAGTGGGAACTATGGGAGGTACCATAAATATTAGACCGATTTTGACCGATTTCAATAGCTATGGTCTCACTATCAAAAAACTTATCTGTGTCAAATTTCATCAAATTATCTTTAGAATTGCGACCTGTACTTTGATTACATGGTTTACATGGGGGTCCAGCCAGACGGACAGACGGACGGACTGACATCCCTAAATCGACTCAGAAAGTGACTCTAAGTACATCAGCACATACTTATAATACATTTTCCACCAATGGTGGTGAAGGGTATAATCACTAAAACGCCCGTAATTCTGAAGATAATGAAAATTTTAAGTTTTTTTTGAATACATAATATCTTACTAATTTTGAGATAATCGGTCCACATTTGACCCCAGTACGTCGTTTCTGTAACTCAAAGTGATAAGTTTTCACAGCGAAAAGTATGAAACAAAAAATTCCACCGTTTCTCGACCTGGAAGAAAAAAGTGTTTCTGTAACACAAAGTGAGTACTAGCAACACTGATTACGTTTTTAATGGAAATTTCCAATACATCTGTCAAAAAGTAAACGGCTGGTAGAAAAAGTAAAAATTTATCATCAAAAATATTAAAAAATTAATTTAAAATAAAAAAATAGATATATATATAGACATATAAATTTATATATTATTTTAAATATTTAGTGTGGTGTTGTTAGTTGCCGAACAAAACGATCGCCGAAAATTTTTGATATTCTTTAAATTTTCTGAAACTAATTAAAATGGAAAATATTTGAATAAATAAAATGAAGCGATTGATTACATTTTATTTAATTATATGTTTTAATTATGTATTTATTTTTACTTTTTAGTTCAAATGTTTCTTTTTCGACGCCTTTAATATGTGCGAATTGTTTTGACAGATAAAATGAAAAACTTTTCGCATCATTCGCTTACAGAAACAGTTTTACTCGCACATTTCCAATAAATTTGACGTAATTTGCTAAATGACAAGTAGTTCTCAAAAAAATAAATTACAGAAACACTTGGGTGAAAAAAAATGACATATTGTTTCAATTCAACTAGTTTCTTTTTTATTTTCATTGTTCCACTCGAATAATTTATCGATGCGAGAGTTACAGAAACTAGGCACAGCTCTCACATAAGTCTAAATAACGGAAACAGCTTAAATATATAAGTTTTGAGAAAATGTTTGTATAATGGCAAAATTTAGCAAATATTTCGTCATCTTAAAGACCAAATAACCTATCTGCAAAATTTTTAAAATTGAGTTTGCTCTGGACTATTATTCCCTATATCACTTAAAAAAGATAAAACTAAGTTATCAAACATCGCGATAAAAGTTTGTTTTTTTTTGTTGCATAGTGTAATTTAAACAATCATTTAGTACTGTCAGTAAAAGAATAATAACTGTTATTATTTAATTTATATAATATTTGTATGTATAAAAAAAATTTAATTTATTTATACTAATTAGTACTGCAGATAGGTTATTTTGTTTCAGATTTTTGTAGTTCTAAATAACCTAAGTGACATTACATAAGCTGTGTTTAGAAAAAAAAAATTTTTTTCAACCAATATATATTTCTGGTTTAATTTTAATCTAAATACATAATTTTCGTTTAAATATTGCAAATAGTTACAATTTTGTAACGTTTTTTCCCTCTTCTGTAAACTTTTGAAAACTGTACATAGGTTATTTCGTCTTTTAGGTCACGATTTGTCTTTATTTAGGAAAGTGAACACCTTTGACCTTAGTGGTAATGGGTATCGTATGGTTGGGCTTGACCGACTATAGCACATTCTTACTTGTTTTAGAACAGTGAAGTTGCGCCTTCTGATGTTAGGTAGACACATTATTTATGCTTTCTTGTAGGGCTCACCTCCGTAATAATAAATATAAATTTTTAATTACAGAAATTAGTGTTTGCCGTGATTGGTACTTAAGCGCATGCTTTGTAATCGATGTGCTAACCAAGTACGCCAAAGCGCCTTAATGCTTGGAGAGGTGATCTTTACTGCAATGGCTACTATAGAAGTTGTAAACCTGAGGAGAAAAAATCAAAAATTTTTCTATAGAAAATTTTTTTTTTATCAAAAATATTTCTATTGATTATTTTTTTATCAAAAATTTTTCAGGGAAAATATTTTACGAACAATTTTTATATAGAAAATTTTTTTAAAAAGAAGAGTATTCGCATTTGATCCCAAATCTGTTACATTTATTTATTAATGGTAGATGAAAACTGAAAAATGTTTGTTTTTGTTCAGTTGATAATCTACGCTTTTACTTTTGGTTTATGAACATAATTCTTAAAAGTTATGTTTGTAAATTTAGTAATAAAGCGAGGTTTTCGATCTGTCTAAATTGGCGATAATCCTCCTGAAGAGATGGCCTAACCAACCATCGAAACGCGTCAAGGAATTTTGGTTTCTCCGCAAACAATTTTTGGCTTTTTATCAATAAATTGGTCTGTTACATTAATAAATAAATGTAACAGATTTGGGATCAAATGCGAATAGTCATTCTTTTTGAATAATATTAACATCCCGACAATTAAGTTATTTTTTGAGAAAATTTTTTTATCAAAAATTTTTCCATAGAATGTTTTTTTATCAAACATTTTTGTATAGAAAATTTTTTTATCAAAAAATTGCCTATAGAAACTCTTTTAATCAAAAGTTTTTTAAATAAAAACTTTTTTGAACATTTTTCTACAGAAAACTATTTCTATCGAAATTTTTTTTGAGAAAATGTTTCGATAGAAAAATATTTTTATCGAAAATTTGAAAAATATTCCCAATTCTGTTACTTTTATTTTAAACAAAATTTACAAAAATAGTTGTGTTATGGCAACACTATTTGAGATTAGATTTCTTTGTTCTCTCAAACTGTAAATTTTATTGCTATAAATTGGATTTATATTCTTGTGTATTTTGTTATAGTACTTACTTTAACAAAGCGGCACCAACGTACTTTGATAACATTGAAATTCCAACTGAATAATATAAATTTTCACAAGTTTCATTAATAATCGTGATATAACGAAAATTACAAAAACGCCTTGTCTAAAGTGTCTAGGAACCAGTGATGAGAACTTTGTCTTTAGCCATCTGTTTAACCTAAATCGGTCAAAAAACTAAAATTTCGGAACTATTATTTTTTACAACTTTCGAAATCACCAAAAAGATTGATAAAATAAATTTGATTTTTGTTGGTGTGTATTTATTAAATAGTCGCGGTTCTTTTGATTACAAATTTGGTAAATGTCCTTTAGAATCGATTGTTTTTGCGAAAAATTGATATTGGACTTGAAGTGACACCGCAGAATTATCACATGACCACAAGCGTGTCACTCATATACGGGAGTAGGGTATATGAATTGTGATCTGGGCTATGATCCATCATTCAGCGCGCCCCTGATTGAACTTCTTTAGAAATTACTTAGCTTTTACCAATTGTACATTTCAAATAACAAAGTATTTAAATATTAATTCTAAATAATTAATTTTTCTAGTACTCCTGCTGCCTTTTACTAAAATATTTACTTAAAAGAAGAAATTGCAAATTAAATTAAGCATTAACATAAACTCTCGTTTAAAAGTTTTGCATATTTTTCATTTTCTTTAGTGTTTTTAATTAATGGAAATGCACTTTTCTAAGAAAATTCATTTTAGTTAAAATTACACTCTCAACCATTTGTATACGCATTCGTATGCATTAAATAAAACTTAAGGAAAATATTTTAAAAATTATTTTAGTTTAACATCATTTTCCTCTTTTCTTTTTTTGTTGCATTTAATTTTTTTCGTTGTACATTTCGTTACGTTTTGTATTAAGACTTCAAGTGAAATGTGAATGTATTTGTACAATGTATGTAACTGTATATGATTCTTAGATGTGTGTGATTTTTGTATATGCATGTGTTTCTTGTATGTATGTATATGAGGTTCTTGGTAAGTTTTCCTGCCAAGCTTTTCGCTTACCTTTAAATTAATGTAATTTAAATGCAGTTTTTATGTTTTATACTCGTACAAACATTTTTATTTTTATTTATTTATATTTTATGTTTCTTGTTAACATTTTACGTTTTACCCTGATGTTTTATGTGCATTCAAATGTGTAGTTCAAGGTTGTTTGCATGTTCTTTGAATACACACACACACAAGCACATGCATATTCATATCCTTACATTTATAATTTAATTTTTTCCTCTCCTTTTTTTAAAACAAGAAAATCACTTTAATTCTCTTTATTCTTACTTATGTATGTTTATAATATTAAAAGAAGTACACGAGGCTTTTACCTGTTCAAATACGCAAAAGACGTCCTTCTATACAATTGCAATTATTTATATGTATGAGAGTGTACAGTGAGGAAGTCCTTTTAAGTGCATGTTTGTATAAATCTTGAAATGTAACCTTGTTTATATTTAGGAAAATAAAGGTGCACCAGAAATGTGGGAGCTCTAACAACATGTGTATACATTTTCTATGAACAATGGCATCACTTATGGTCACATTACAATGCTAACACACAGTGGTAAACAGCGTAAGCACCGTGAACACAATAAACAATAATATTAACATACACACGCACAGTTGCATCCACTTATCCTGGTTTTCTAATAACCTCGAAGTTTAGGAGAAGGACAATGTCACCCATAGATGCAAATTTTTGCAAACGAAAGAGCCAAATTTAAATTAATTTCAGCTCAACAATGACCCTATTAATAACCTATAAGAAAGTAAACATCTTCCAACTGTGAACTTCTTGGGTAGTTTGGGTTACACTATCGCCCTTTGAAACTGCAGGGCTACGTCGATCTTCTTTATGCAGTTGCATTATAACTAACTTAAGCCACTGCCACTGACATCTCGGTTAACAACAATACTAACAATTGTCTCGTTTATATGTATATTTGTAGTATTTTAGCAGTCAGTTCTCTATTTACATGCTACCAATCTGACAAGAGTTCAGAAATTATATGGGTATAATACAACACATGCTTATTAAGGATATAAATCAGCAGAGGGTCCAAAATAAATTTGTGATATCAATATAAAAACAGAGTCTTGAACCTGAAAAAAAAAAAAATAATTTAATACAAGTAAGAAAGTTAGCACTTTCTGACTATACCTGACTATACGATACCCTTCACCACAAAGGTCAAAGGTGTTCTTTTTCCTGTATAAAGACAAATATTTGCTAAATTTTGCCATCATACAAAATTTTTTCCAAAACTTCTATATTTAAGCAGTTTCCGTCATTTAGACTTATATGACAGCTAGGTCAAATGTGGACCGAATATCTCAAAATTTGGTTGACTACAGTTGTTACAAAAATTATGTATGCGAAAAATAAACTTAAAATTCATATTATATTCAGATTTACGAGCGTTTTATGATTTTGTCTCATTTAGTGGGTTTTGACAGAAGAGTTTGTATGGGAGCTATGGTGAAATGTGGACCGAATAAATAAATAAATTTAGGTTGACATAAGCAGTATTTGTTTTAATTTCATGAAAAAATATTGATATTTGTGGCCAAAATATCAATTCCATGAAATGTAACCTATGGGAGGTACCATGAATAATAGACCGATTTTGACGAATTTCAATAGCCATAGCCCCACTATAAAAAAAAAATTTCATTAAATTATGTTTAGAATTGCGACCTGTACTTTGATTACATGGTTTACATGGGCGTCCAACCAGACGGACGGACTTACATCGCTAAATCGACTCAGAAACTGATTATAAGTCTATTGGTATACTAAAAGGTGGGTCTAAGACAAATATTTCTATGCGTTACATACATCAGCACAACCCTTTCCACCTATGATGGTGAAAGGTATAATAAATTAAGAAGACTCAAAAATAATATATAATACCCTTCACTACTAAGGTCAAATATGGACCAAAAATTAAACAAGTATATGTAAATACTATGTGCTATTTTTTTAAAATTTCGAGATTTATCTCATTTCCGGCTAAGGGCCTGATATGGGAGCTAGGGTCAATTGTGGACCGATTGTTACCAAATTTTGTTAATTGGTTTATATTTACAAAATATTTATCTGTGCAAAGTTTAAGTGATCAAATGCATTTATCTTTAGAGTTATTAACGTTTTTGTGCTTTAATGTGTATATAAACGTCTTTTGAGAATGTGTCTTGTATGGGAGGTATAGTCAAATAAGGTTATGATAAGCAATACTTGTGCTGAATATTATTAAAATACAACTAAATTTGTGGCTGTAAAGGACCAAAAACTCTATTCCGGGAAGGCATCCCTATGGGAGGTACCCGAAATAATAATCCGATTTCTCCCAAAAAGTATAGGGATCGTCCTTGGACCAAAGTATGAATCTGTGCCAAATTTCGTCAGATTATCTTTAAAGTTACGACCTGTAGAGTGATAACAAGCTTACATGGATAACCGGCCAGCCAGTCAGCCAGCCAGCCGGACGGACATCGTTAAAACAACTCAGGAGTGATTCTAAGTCGATTGGTATACTATACGATAAGGTAGGATTCAGACCAATATTTCTATGCGTTACAAACATCAGCACAAACCCAATATACCCTTTCCACCTATGGTGGAGAAGGGTATAAATATTGAGGGTATTCATATCTAGTCACATTGTCATAATTTAAAATATGAACTAGTTAAGAGACCTTGTGAATATCCAAATTTTGTGTAGTGGACAGTTATGAAAAAATATTAATAAATGATAAATTATATAATTATAGATATAATAAAAAATTTTTATCAAAATGAATTTATTAATGAAAAATTTCTTTAATGAAAATTTTATTTCGATAACATAAAAATTTCTTCAACAACAAAAATTTTATGAGATAATAAAACTTTGAATACAAAAACAAAAACAAAAAAAGGTTCATAGAAAAAAATTTACATTGAACATTTATCTACAACAAAAATTTTATATCGAAAAATCTTCTAAAGCAAAAATTCTTTATCAAAAATTTTTCTACAACTAAAATTTTAGATCTGAAAATTTTTATGGAAAAAGAAATTCAAAACAAAAGATTTTGCATCAAAAATTTTTCTTACGGAAACAGTTTTCTTTAGCCAAGAAAAATTTCTTCTAGAGAAGATCTTACATCAAAATTATCTTATGCAAAAAATTTGATATCAATAAATTTTCTAAAGAAAAATTTTAAAATTAAAAAAGTTTTTGATATAGAAATTTTGTTTGATATATATATTTTCATATTGAAATTATTTGTAATTTTATTAAAATTTGTTGATATAGACAGTTTTTATAAAGTAAATTTTTTAATCGAATTTTTCTCTAAAAATTCCGTTAAAAATATTTTTTATAGAAAAATTTACTATATAAAAACTTTCTTCCTAAAATTTCTATATCAAAAAAATCCTATATCAAAAGCTTAACTTTATAGACAAATTTTCTTGGATGAAAAAAATTATTCTATAAAATAGTTTTATATAAAAAAATTTGCAATAGAAAGTTATTCTATATCAAAAAATTTACTATAGAAAAATATTTTATATCAAAAAATGTTCTTTACAAAAATTTAATTTACTGTAGAAAAATATTTTAAATTAAAAAATTTTCTAAACAAAAATTTTCTGTGTCAAAAAACCTTCTTTTAAAAATATTTTATATCAAAAAACTTTCCATAGAAAAATTTAATAAATCAAAAAATTTACTAAAGAAAAAAATTTGAAATCAAAAATTTTTCTATACAAAATAATTTCTATATCATGAAATTTACTCTAGTAAAATATTTCTATATCAAAAAATATTCTAAATCAAAGAATCTTATATAATTTTTTTATAGAAAATTTAAAAAAAAAATCCAAGTAAAAATTTAAAAAATTTTCTACAGAAAAATTTTCTTTATAAAAAATTTACTATAAAACAATATTTTGAATCAAAAAATTTTCTATATCAAATAATTTACTATAAAAAATATTTGAAATCAGTAAATTTTTTATAGAAAAATTGTCTATATAAAATGTTTACTAGAAAAAAATAGTTTATATTTAAAAGCTTATACAGAAAATTTTAAATATAAAAAAAAATTCTCCACAGAAAAAATTCTCTTCAGCAAAAAATTTTCCTCAGAAAAATTTAAGGCATTTACAATACAAAAATTTTCTTTATCATTTTTTTAATTTTCTTTAGAAACACTTTCATTAACTTTAATTTTCTGTAAAAGAAATAACCTCAAAAAAATGTTCTGTATTTTATGTCAAACAATTTACATTATAAAATTTATTATTTAAAAAATTTTTTTATACTAAAATAATTAATTTTAAAAAATTTGTATGTATCAAAAATATCTTTTTAAGAATAAGTTTTTATATCTTTAGATTATATCAAAAAAAATTTTCTTAACAAAAAATTTTCTATAGAAGAATTTAATATATTCAAAATGTACAATATAAAAATTTTGTATAAACATTTTTTTTTTTTGAAAAATCGAAAAATTTTGTTTAGAAAAACATTCTTAACAATTTTTAATATAAACAAGTAAGAAAGTGCTATAGTCGGTCTAGCCCAACTGTTAGATACCCTTCATCACTAAGGCCAAAGGTGTTTTTTTCCTGCAAAAAAGACAAACACTTGCTTAATTTTGCCATCATACAAATATTTTCTCAAAACTTATATATTTATGCTGTTTCCGTCATTTGGACTTGTATGGGAGCTAAGGTCAAATATGGACCGATTATCCCGAAATTTGGCAAATTGATTACAGTTTTTACAAAAATTATTGACGCAAAAAATAAACTTAAAATTAGAGATTATACCCTTTACCATCATAGGTGGAAAGGGTATTATAAGTTTGTTCTGATGTATGTAATGCATAGAAATATTTGTCTTAGATCCACCTTTTCGTATAACAATAGTCTTAGAATAACTTTCTGAATCGATTTAGCGATATCAGTTTATGTTTATATTTTGGTTTAATATTTTATATAAAAATATTTAATATTCCAATATTTTCCAGAAAATTATTTATATCAAAAAGGATTTCAAATACAAATTATCTCTATTTAGAATATTAAGAAAATTTTTCTTTATCACAAAATTTTCGAAATAAAAAAAATCTTTAGAAACATTTTAAGTATCAAAAATTTTCTACATAAAAAAATTCTTTAGAAACATTTTGAATATCAAAAAATTTTCTACATAAAAAAATTTCAATTAAATTTCAAATTTCTATAGAAAATGGCTATATAAAAAAATTTTATAGAAAGAATTTCTTTATCCAAAACTTAACATTAGATATAAAAAAAATATATACAAATTTTTATTCAAATAATTTTCAATAGACAAATTTTATATATCAACAAATTTACGATAGAAGAACATTTTATACTAAAAAATTTTCTTAAGAAAAAATTTCTAGATCAAAAAAATCTTTTAAAGAAAATTTTTAAAATCAAAAAAATGTGTCCATAAAAAATATCAAAAAAAATTTGATAGAAAAGTTTTATTTAACCAAAATTTTTTTAGAAGAATTTAATACGTTAAAATTTTTTTCTGAGTTTATTTTATGATGTCCGTCCGGATTACTGTTCATTGAAACTCGTTATCGTTTCATTGATGTTAGCATGTGCCCTATTGTTTTTGGATTCTTTTATCGATTTATAATTGGGGTACATATCATATAACTTTCTTACTGGAATAGAGTTTTTGGTCCTTTACAGCCACAATAACTAAAATAATTAAACGTAATTTAGTTGAAATCTGCCCATATTTGACCATACCTCATATACCAGAAAAACTCTGAAAAGTCATATAAATACCCACAAAATTACAAAAACAAAGCTTTTGAATCTAAAGCTAATGTCTTTTTGTCTTTTGCTAAAACTTTACACATTTAATTCTTTTGAAAGCTTAAATCGATAACCGATATTTGGACTCCCTAAAAACCCTAATCGAATTAAATAGCTATCAATTTGTCAATCTTTTTAACATAAATCTCTTCGTAATTTAATGTTGTCACTTAAATCTAAGATGATTATAATTTTATCCCGTGAAAGCTCATTCACAGAACTCTCTACATGAACACAAACCGAAGATGGCTAAAGTGGTCAGCAGACGTTAAACAAATGTGGAATTTAAACTTCAAACTCTACGACAAAAATATTTTTTTCGTACTTGATTGTATAACGATCTAAGGTGAGTCCAAAGAGCTTTAGGAGGAAAATAGTCGAAGTTACAAAAATAAGCAACATTACAGCATCACATGGACATATAACTGCATACATACATATACGATGTGCACTCCACGTGCATACGTAAATATTACGAAATAAAACAATACTCAAAACTCTGTTACATATTCAATTGTAAAGTTTTGCTTTTATTTACCTGGTGCTTGTTCGCTTTTAAGAATTGAAATTGAATTTTAAGTATTTATGACCACAAAAACAACAAACCAACAAAAAAAAAAAAACAAGCGAACGACAAAAGGGCAGTCAGGATAACGCCAAAGAAATGACGTTTGTAGTGGTGCATAAATACATACATATGCATGTATGTTTGTATGAACATTTTTATATAATCGTACAATCGGATTCTAAAAACAAAAGGGTGGTCGAAAAGGAGGTGTCTAAAAGCCAATTGGTAAGGTTAAAAGAGTATATTCTTAACAGTATGCCAAGGGGTCCCAATCTACATATATCTGACATAAGTACTATTAGACAACTTTAAAATTTATATGCCTTAAATTAACTTTAATTTTTGCTTTATTCTTTATTTAATATATAGAAGCTACTCATACATGTGTTTTATTTACAACACTTTCTACGTAGTGAAGGTGAAACATGATTCAAAAGGATGTAAGTTTATGGCAACGAGTACATATTCTTGCATTTAGTAGAAGTAGAAACGGAATAAATTATTTTTGTATAAAAATAAAAGGAATTATAAAAAAGGTCTTACAGAGAAAAAAAAAATCACGCAAAAACATTAGCGGTTTTGTCGTACTCTGGTCGGTTAGCTGGAGTAAAGAACACAGTATCTCGAACTTGATTAAGTTTGACTCAAATGTGCACACTGCAACAAGTATTTTAGCTCTATGTCTTAGTCTTGTTAGTCTATGTCTTAGTCTATAACTAAGTCTATGTCTTAGTCTATGTCTTAGACTATGTCTTAGTCTATGTCTTAGTCTATGTCTTAGTCTATGTCTTAGTCTATGTCTTAGTCTATGTCTTAGTCTATATCTTAGTCTATGTCTTAGTCTATGTCTAAGTCTATGTCTTAGTCAATGTCTTAGTCTATGTCTTAGTCCATGTCTTAGTCTATGTCTTAGTCTATGTCTTAGTCTATGTCTGAGTCTATGTCTTAGTCTATATCTTACTCTATATCTTAGTCTATGTCTTAGTCTATGTCTTAGTCTATGTCTTAGTCTATGTCTTAGTCTATGTCTTTGTCTATGTCTTAGTCTATGTCTTAGTCTATGTCTTAGTCTATGTCTTAGTCTATGTCTTAGTCTATGTCTTAGTCTATGTCTTAGTCTATGTCTTAGTCTATGTCTTAGTCTATGTCTTAGTCTATGTCTTAGTCTATGTCTTAGTCTATGTCTTAGTCTATGTCTTAGTCTATGTCTTAGTCTATGTCTTAGTCTATGTCTTAGTCTATGTCTTAGTCTATGTCTTAGTCTATGTCTTAGTCTATATCTTAGTCTATGTCTTAGTCTATGTCTTAGTCCATGTCTTAGTCTATGTCTTAGTCTATGTCTTAGTCTATGTCTTAGTCTATGTCTTAGTCTATGTCTTAGTCTATGTCTTAGTCTATGTCTTAGTCTATGTCTTAGTCTATGTCTTAGTCTATGTCTTAGTCTATGTCTTAGTCTATGTCTTAGTCTATATCTTAGTCTATGTCTTAGTCTATGTCTGAGTCTATGTCTTAGTCTATGTCTTAGTCGATGTCTTAGTCTATGTCTTAGTCTATGTCTTAGTCTATATCTTAGTCTATGTCTTAGTCTATATCTTAGTCTATGTCTTAGTCTATGTCTTAGTCTATGTCTTAGTCTATATCTTAGTCTATGTCTTAGTCTATGTCTTAGTCTATGTCTTAGTCTATGTCTTAGTCTATGTCTTAGTCTATGTCTTAGTCTATGTCTTAGTCTATGTCTTAGTCTATGTCTTAGTCTATGTCTTAGTCTATGTCTTAGTCTATGTCTTAGTCTATGTCTTAGTCTATGTCTTAGTCTATGTCTTAGTCTATGTCTTAGTCTATGTCTTAGTCTATGTCTTAGTCTATGTCTTAGTCTATCTCTTAGTCTATGTCTTAGTCTATGTCTTAGTCTATGTCTTAGTCTATGTCTTAGTCTATGTCTTAGTCTATGTCTTAGTCTATGTCTTAGTCTATGTCTTAGTCTATGTCTTAGTCTATGTCTTAGTCTATGTCTTAGTCTATGTCTTAGTCTATGTCTTAGTCTTTGTCTTAGTCTATGTCTTAGTCTATGTCTTAGTCTATGTCTTAGTCTATGTCTTAGTCTATGTCTTAGTCTATGTCTTAGTCTATGTCTTAGTCTATGTCTTAGTCTATGTCTTAGTCTATGTCTTAGTCTATGTCTTAGTCTATGTCTTAGTCTATGTCTTAGTCTATGTCTTAGTCTATGTATTAATCTATGTCTTAGTCTATGTCTTAGTCTATGTCTTAGTCTATGTCTTAGTCTATGTCTTAGTCTTTGTCTTAGTCTATGTCTTAGTCTATGCCTTAGTCTATGTCTTTGTCTATGTCTTAGTCTATGTCTTAGTCTTTGTCTTAGTCTATGTCTTAGTCTATGTCTTAGTCTATGTCTTAGTCTATGTCTTAGTCTATGTCTTAGTCTATGTCTTAGTCTATGTCTTAGTCTATGTCTTAGTCTATGTCTTAGTCTATGTCTTAGTCTATGTCTTAGTCTATGTCTTAGTCTATGTCTTAGTCTATGTCTTAGTCTATGTCTTAGTCTATGTCTTAGTCTATGTCTTAGTCTGTATCTTAGTCTATATCTTAGTCTATGTCTTAGTCTATGTCTTAGTATATATCTTAGTCTATGTCTTAGTCTATGCCTTAGTCTATGTCTTAGTCTATGTCTTAGTCTATGTCTTAGTCTATGTCTTAGTCTATGTCTTAGTCTATGTCTTAGTCTATGCCTTAGTCTATGTCTCAGTCTATGTCTTAGTCTATGTCTTAGTCTATGTCTTAGTCTATGTCTCAGTCTATGTCTTAGTCTATGTCTTAGTCTATGTCTTAGTCTATGTCTTAGTCTATGTCTTAGTCTATGTCTTAGTCTATGTGTTAGTCTATGTCTTAGTTTATGTCTTAGCCTATGTCTTAGTCTATATCTTAGTTAATACCTATGTATGTCTTAGTTATGTTTTAGTCTATATCAATTTTTAGAAAAAAAATTATAGAAAAATTTTTAGAAAAAAAATTACAATAAAAATGTTCCTATAGAAAATTTTTTTTATTAATATTTCTTAATAAAAAACTTATGTCTTATTTTTCATAGAAACTGATATATAAACATTTTAGAAACAGGTAAGAAAGTGCTATAGTCGGCCCCGACCATACTATACCCTTCACCACTAAGTTCAAAGGTGTTATTTTTCCTGTATAAAAACAAATATTTGCTAAATTTTGCCATCATACAAACATTTTCTCAAAACTTATATATTTAAGCTGTTTCCATCATTTGGACTTATGAGAGAGCTAGGGTCAAATGTTGACTGATTATCTCGAAATTTGGCAAGTGAATTACAGTTATTAAAAACATAATAGACTTCAAATTCTCATTATCTTTAGATTTACGAGCGTTTTAGTAATTTTTGTCTCATTTATTGCGTTTTTAAAGAAGAGTTTGTATGGGAGCTATGGTCAAATGTGGACCGATTTCAACGAAATTTGGTACAGTAATTTTAATTTACATAAGCAGTATTTGTTTTAAATTTCAGGAAAAAATAAGTATAGTTGTGGCCAATATATCAATTCCGCGAAGTGGGACCTATGGGAGGTACCATAAATAATGGGCGGATTTTGACGAATTTCAATAGCTATGGTTTTATTATCAAAAAAATAATCTGTGCGGAATTTCATTAAATTATCTTTGGAATTGCGACCTGTAGTTTGATTACAAGGTTTACATTTTGTCCAGCCAGCCAGACGGACGGACGGACATCGCTAAATCGAATCAGAATTTGATTCTAAGCCTATTTGTATACTAAAAGGTGGGTCTAAGACAAATATTTCTACTTATAATACACTTTCCACGTATCGTGGGGAAGGGTTTAAAAACAAATTTTCATCAAAAGATTTTATAACATATCAATAAAGTTTTATAACGAAAAAAATTCTACTCAAAAAATTTATATTGAAAATTTTCTGTTTATTATTCCTCTATATAGAATTTGCGACACTGTGCACCGTATGGTTAGTTCTGGCTACAGCATAAAGTATTTAAAATTTTATTAAGATAAAAATATTAAAATATACATATACATATGTATTCCTGTATTTGTGTAAAAGGCTTTGATATAACAGCTAACTTTGTGAGGTCCTGTCAACAGTGACCTTTGGTAACATGGGAATTATATAAGAAAAGCTTGTGCAAGGACTTAATATAAGTAGTTGAATAAAATATTTCAGGATACAACCAAATGTCCACAATATGGGTTACTGTGTTTACATTCATTGTGAATTAATCAAAAAGAACTTTTGTAAATTCGTTACTAAAATTTCAGTTTTAAGGAGAGAAATTAAATAAAGGACTTTTGTATTTTATATTTTTTTTTATAGAAATATTTAAGAAATAATATTTTCGGCATTTGCTGATTTGATTTCCTGCTTCACCTTTACTTTGACATATACTCGTATTTATGTATAAGCGAAATACTTTAGGAAAATTTCTGTAAATTAATTTAAACATTCAGACTTAAGAAGTATTTGATACCTTTTTTGTGCTACTCCTTTTTCCAACACGTAGTTTTTTTTGTGTTAATCTTTGTGTTGTTCTCTGATGATTTACATATGACATCAATTACATGAACATTTATGACTTAAATTGTAACAATATTGTTGCTGTTGTTTCTGATGTTGCTGCCTGCCCCTCATGCTGTTGCCTTTTGCAATATTGTTACTCATTTATCACTGTCATAAGATTGTATGTTGTGAGAAATATGTTCAAAAAGGATGAATCCTTTTTTATCAAGTGACAAATTTTATTTTCTTAATAAAAGTAGAAAAGGTCTTGTTTTTTTGTTGTCAAATATCTGCTGTAACACACAAGAATCAGATAATTAATTAAAATTTTATTTTGCCTGAATAAGTTTAAGGCAATTCTGATACCATTTTAATATTTTACATACTTTTACTTTTGCAGTTACGTCTTGAAACACTGACGACAAAAACAAAATAAAGTAAGTGTAAAATATTGTTAAGGCAAATGACACTAAGAACAAAAAGGATTCAAAAAGTGTGTAACTATAATAAAAGGATATACTCACATTTTTTTTTGTGCAACATCTGATTTTTAACAAGGACATTCCCCAAATGTGTAAAAATCTTGATTATGCCTGAATGGACTGGAGATAAAGAAAAAGTACTACCTTAAATGTCAAAAGAAATTGAAGAAAAATTAAGGATTACAAAATAAGTGTGATTTTTTTTAAATAAAGATATGAAAAAGTATTGGTGTCTTCTTTACAAATCGTCTAAATATGTTTTATTTTTCAATTCCTTTTTTAACAAAACTTTTTTCAATACTTAATTGGTTTTAAAGAATTCTGTTTAAAAACTTATGAACAAACTAATTAATGGAATAAATTAAATTTTAGAACTCAAAATTTTTTATGGAAAAAATTTTCTAATAATTTTTTTAACGAAAAATTTTCTAAAGAAAAATTTTTTTAACAAAAAATTTTCCGTAGACAAATTTGTTTAAGTCAAAATTTTCTATAGAAAAATTTTGTATAAAATATTTTTTATAATGAATTTTTTTTTTACGAAAAATTTTCTATAGAATATTTTTTATAACGAAAAATTTTCTATAGAATATTTTTTATAAAAAAATTTTTATAACGAAAAATTTTCTATAGAACATTATTTAAAAAGAAAAATTTTCTTATAACAAATAGTTTTATATAGAAAACTGTCTATAGAAAATTTTTTTAAACAAAAAATATACTATAGCGAATTTTTTATAACGAAAAGTTTTCTGTAGAAAATTTCTTATAACAAAAAATTTTATATAGAAAATTTTTTTAAATAAAAAATATTCTACAAGGGATTTTTTTATAGCGAAAATTTTTCTATAAAAAAAAATTCGATAGCAAAATTTTTGTAACTGAAAATTTTCTATAGGAAAATTTTTTTTAACTGAAAATTTTGTATAGAAATATATTTTTAACGAAAAATTTTCAATAAAATTTATTAACTAAAAATTTTTAATAAATTTTATTAACGAAAAATTTTCAACAGAAAATTTTTTTTAACGAAAAATTTTCTATAGAAAATTTTTTATAACGAAAAATTATCTATAGAAAAATTTTTTTAACGAAAAATTTTCTAAAGAAATTTTTTTTAATTTTTTTATAAAGAAAAAATTTCTAACGAAAAATTTTTCATAGAAACCTTTTCTATGAAAAATTTTTCGTCAAAAAAATTTTTCTATAGAAAATATTTCGTTAAAAAAATTTTTTCTACAGAAAGTTTGTATAAAAAATTTTCTATTGAAAATTTTTCATTATAAAAAATTTTTCTATAGAAAATTTTTCATTATAAAAAATTTTTCTATAGAAAAATTTTCATTATAAAAAAATGTCGATAAAAATTTTCATTTACAAAAAATTTTCTATGGAAAATTTTTCGTTATAAAAAATTTTGTATACAAAATTTCTCGTTGTAAAAAATTTTGTATAGAAAATTTTTCGTTATAAGAAATTTTGTATAGAAAATTTTTCGTTACAAAAATTTTCTATAGAAAATTTTTTGTTATAAAAAATTTCGTTATAAAAAATTTTGTATAGAAAATTTTTCGTTATAAAAAATTTTTTGTTGTAAAAATTTTCTATGGAATATTTTTCGTTATAAAAAATTTTCTATAGAAAATTTTGTGTTATAAAAATTTTCTGTAGAAAATTTTTCGTTGTAAAATGTTTTCTTAGAAAAATTTTCGTTATAAAAAATTTTCTTTAGAAAATTTTTCATTATAGAAAATTTTTAGTTATAAAAAATTTTCTATAGAAAATTTTTCGTTATAAAAATTTTCAGTAGAAAATTTTTCATTGTAAAAAGTTTTCTATAGAAAAATTTTCGTTATAAGAAATATTCTTTAGTTATAAAAATTTTCTATAGAAAAGTTTTTGTTATAAAAAATTTTCTATAGAAAATTTTTCGTTATAAAAAATTTTCTATAGAAAATTTTTCGTTATAAAAAATTTTCCATAGGAAATTTTTTTGTTATAAAAAATTTTCCATAGGAAATTTTTTTGTTATAAAACGAAAAATTTTCTATAGAAAAATTTTTTTAACGAAAATTTTAAAAACAAAAAATTGTTTATAGGTGAGATATATTTTCTACAGGAAAATGTTGAAATCAAAAAATTTACTATAAAAAGTTTTTGGAACGAAAACTTTTCTATTGAAAAATTTTTGTAACTAAAAATTTTCTGTAGAAAATTTTTTATAAAAAAAAATTTTGATTAGAAATTTTTTTTAAAGAAAAATTTTGAATACAAAAACTCTTATAACAAAAAATTTTCTATAGAAAATTTTAAAAAATTAAGAAATTTTTATAATAAAAATTGTCTTTTTAAAATTTAATATTGTTATACTAAAAGATTTTCTATAGAAAAATTATTTTAACAAAAAAATTTCTATAACAATAATTTGTTAACGAAAAACTTTATATAGAAATATTTTTTCAACGAAAAATTATCTATAGAAAAGTTTTTTTTTACGCAAAATGATTTTTAGAAAAATTTTTATCATCAAAAATTTTCTTTACAAATATTTTATACTAAAAGATTTTCTATAGTAAAATTTTTTTTATTGAAAATTTTCTTCAAGAAAAATTTTTATGATGAAAAATTTTCTATGGTAAAACTTTTGATAACGAAAATATTTCTATAGAAAAATTTTTGTATTGGAAATTTTTCTATAGAAAAATTGTGAAAAAAAACTTTCTGTGGAAAAATTTTTATAATGAAAATTTACTATAGTAAAATTTTTATAGCGAAAAATTTTGTATAAAAAAATTTTTGATAAAGAAAAATTTTTGACTAAAAAAATTGTTTAATGGAAAAAGTTTTGATAACGAAAATGAAAATTTTCTATAAAGAATGTTTTTATAAGAAAACGATTCTATAGAGGAATTTTTGATAAGAGATGATTTTCTGTAGAATAATTTTTGATAAGGAAAAATTTTATGTAGAAACATTTTTGAAAACGAAAAATTGTCTATAGAAAAATTTGTGGGTTATAAATATTTTCTAAGGAGAAATTTTTATAACGAACATTTTCTTAAGAAACTTTTTCATAAGAGGTGACAAGGATATTTTCTATACTTTTATGTTTCTATTTGAAAATTTAAATTTATTTCTTTTTCAAACATTACACGTAATAAGACAAAATTAAATATTTACTCAATGTTAATTACATACATTATTGCAATTTTTTGCAAAAACTTTAGTATTGCAAATATTTGCAAACAAATGCATTATTTATCACAAAAATTTGCCAGGACAATTAACATTTTAAATTTCAAATATTTATTGTTTTCACAAAAACACAAAAATATTTTCATTAAATTATTTATGAATCAATAAACAGATATTTACACATTATGTATATAAACGAACAATTTCAAAATATTTAATTAGTAACAAATTTATTTCAATTATATGTAGATACATATATAAAAAATAAATTAATGTAAAAATTTCATTTATGAAATCTACTGAAATAAAATTAATTTAAGAAAAGTAATTTTGAAATACCATAAATGTTACTAAAATTAAGTAACAGGTAAAATATGCTCAGTTTAACTATTTTTATCAAAAACTTTATTTAAAACAATCCATCAAATTTTAGCTTAGAATGATTTCGTTAAAACTTTAGAACAAAATCTACAAAAAAGGTCTCACATTTGATGTTAGTAAAAAAGTTAAAATTTTACATTCATAATCTAATATTTTGTTTGATAAATTACCCCCTTTTTTCTGTGGAAGTTGCAACAAATGGTGTCAACAAAAGATGTAAAACTAAAAGAAAAACTAACAAATAAACTTTTACCTGAAATTTCCTATTATTTATTCATACAAATTTACATTGAAGTAATTTTTTGAATAGAGCCTGTTGAAAGGCATGAAATATTATTATCATTAGGTTTAATTTGTTATAGGGCAGAGAAAGAGTAGGAACTTTTTGTGAATGTTAATAATAGTAATGAACATGCTCATCAAATTTTTAAGGGACAACTTTTATTTTCATGTTAATAAATTTAAAATTTGGTTGAGCAAAAAAGCTGATTTTTTTTGGAAGTGGGTAAGTTCATATTAAATTGTCTTAAATTACATATTTGTTTCATTCCTTTTTAAAAACCTCCTAACTTCTGATATTCAATACTTTTTGAGATTCATCATAGAAAAATTTTTATGGCGAAAAGTTTTTATATCGAAAAATTTTATAAAGAAAACTTGTATAGAAAATTTTTTTTTATAACGAAAAATTTTCTATAGAAAATTTTTCGTAATAAAAAATTTTCTTTAGAAAATTTTTCGTAATAAAAAATTTTCTATTGAAAATTTTTCGTTATAAAAAATTTTATATAGAAAATTTTTCGTTATTAAAAATTTCTATCGAAAATTTTTCGTTATAAAAATTTTTCTATAGAAAATTTTTCGTTATAAAAAATTTTCTATAGAAAATTTTTCGTTATATAAAATTTTCTATAGAAAATTTTTCGTTATATAAAATTTTCTATAGAAAATTTTTCTTTATAAAAAATTTTCTATAGAAAACTTTTCTTTATAAAAAATTTTCTATAGAAAATTTTTCGTTGTTAAAAATTTTCTACAGAAAATTTTTCGTTATAAAAAATTTTTCGTTATAAAAAATTTTCTATAGAAAATTTTTCGTTATAAAAAATTTTCTATAGAAAATTTTTCTATAGTAAGTTTTCTATACAAAATTTTTCGTTATAAAAAATTTTCCATAGAAAGTATTTAGAAAATTTTTTGTTATAAAAAATTTTCTATAGAAAATTTTTCGTTATAAAAAATTTTCTATAGAAAATTTTTCGTTATAAAAAATTTTCTATAGAAAATTTTTCGTTATAAAAAATTTTCTATAGAAAATTTTTCGTTATAAAAAATTTTCTATAGAAAATTTTTCGTTATAAAAAATTTTCTATAGAAAATTTTTCGTTATAAAAAATTTTCTATAGAAAAGTTTTCTTTATAAAAAATTTTCTATAGAAAATTTTTCGTTATAAAAAATTTTCTATAGAAAATTTTTCGTTATAAAAAATTTTCTATAGAAAATTTTTCGTTATAAAAAATTTTCTATAGAAAATTTTTCGTTGTAAAAAGTTTTCTATAGAAAATTTTTCGTTATAAAAAATTTTCTATAGAAAATTTTTCGTTATAAAAAATTTTCTACAGAAAATTTTTCGTTATAAATAATTTTCTACAGAAAATTTTTCGTTATAAAAAATTTTCTATAGAAAATTTTTCGTTATAAAAAATTTTCTATAGAAAATTTTTCGTTATAAAAAATTTTCTATAGAAAATCTTTTCTTATAAAAATTTTTCTATAGAAAATTTTTCGTTATAAAAAATTTTCTATAGAAAATTTTTCGTTATAAAAAATTTTCTATAGAAAATTTTTCATTATAAAAAATTTTCTATAGAAAATTTTTCATTATAAAAAATTTTCTATAGAAAATTTTTCATTATAAAAAATTTTCTATAGAAAATTTTTCATTATAAAAAATTTTCTATAGAAAATTTTTCATTATAAAAAATTTTCTATAGAAAATTTTTCATTATAAAAAATTTTCTATAGAAAATTTTTCATTATAAAAAATTTTCTATAGAAAATTTTTCATTATAAAAAATTTTCTATAGAAAATTTTTCATTATAAAAAATTTTCTATAGAAAATTTTTCATTATAAAAAATTTTCTATAGAAAATTTTTCATTATAAAAAATTTTCTATAGAAAATTTTTCATTATAAAAAATTTTCTATAGAAAATTTTTCATTATAAAAAATTTTCTATAGAAAATTTTTCATTATAAAAAATTTTCTATAGAAAATTTTTCATTATAAAAAATTTTTCATTATAAAAAATTTTCTACAGAAAATTTTTCATTATAAAAAATTTTCTACAGAAAATTTTTCATTATAAAAAATTTTCTATAGAAAATTTTTCGTTATAAAAAATTTTCTATGGAAAAGTTTTGGTTATAATAAATTTTCTATAGAAAAGTTTTGGTTATAAAAAATTTTCTATAGAAAAGTTTTGGTTATAAAAAATTTGGTATAAAAAATTTGTTGTTATAAAAAATTGTATGTAAAAAATGTTTCGTCATAAAGAATTTTATATAAAAAATGTATAAAAAAGAAATTTATGGAAATAAAAAAACTTGTACTTGAACTTGAAGAATTGTTTCTATAGAAAATGTTTCGTTAAAAAAAAAATTCTAAAGAAAATTTTTAGTTATAAAAAATTTTTTTTATAGAAAATTTTTTATAAAGAAAAATTTTCTGTAGAAAATTTTTAACAACGAAAAATTTTCTATAGAAAATTATTTATAAAGAAAAATTTTGTATAGAAAATTTTTTATAAAGAAAAATTTTCTATAGAAAATTTTTGATAAAGAAAAATTTTCTATAGAAAATTTTTTATAACGAAAAATTTTCCATAGAAAATTTTTTATAACGAAAAATTTTCTATAGAAAATTTTTTATAACGAAAAATTTTCTATAGAAAATTTTTTATAACGAAAAATTTTCTATAGAAAATTTTTTATAACGAAAAATTTTCTGTAGAAAATTTTTTATAACGAAAAATTTTCTATAGAAAATTTTTTATAACGAAAACTTTTCTATAGAAAATTTTTTATAACGAAAAATTTTTATAAAAAAAATTTTTTATAACGAGAAATTTTCTATAGAGAATTTTTTATAATGAAAAATTTTCTAAAGAAATGTTTTTATAACGAAAAATTTTCTTAAGAAATTCGAGAAGTAATGATGCAATCGCCTATGGGGCAACCAGTTATTAAAGTGGTATATTATCTTATTCTAGTGATCGGTCTGCCTGTTTCATGTCACTAGAATTGTACTTGATCCAAATTGAGGACGCCTCTGACCTGAGGTAGTAGTTATATTGATCAGTCTTAAATACGTATAACAAATATTAATTACATCTATATTAACATGTAAAAGTAAAGACAATACAAAGGTTATTTACATTTACATTTGTGTAAATAACACTATAAAAGCTAATTTTATATTTATGATTTTGTTCTAAAAACAATTTAAAAGTCTACATTAGACTGGCTCACACTTTGCATTTTGGAACAGAAACTTTTAGTAGACCATAAAAATTAAAAAAAGTTTCTATGAATTTGAAATAACCTCTAAAATTGATAGAGTGAGCGTCAACACAAACAATTTCAGGGAAGGTTTGGCTATTTAAAGATTGTTAAATTATGGGTATGTCAGGGGTCTTGTGAGCTGGTCAAATATATTTACATGCTTTTATATGTACAAACAAATGTGTATAAATGTTCAATATTTGATAATTTCCACAAAATTTTTTGTAGACATTTTACACAGAAATACATGTAAGGAAAATTTATTTGCTAAATCTACTTGTATGTTTTTCACTTTGCAAAAGTTTTAAATAATAACACTGTGCTGGTTCAAAAATGCATTAGAGAGGTAAGAACTATTACAATAAAATTTATGCTAGTTCAAAATATTTATGTTAAAGAAATTATTTAAATTCTTAAAAATATAGGCAAAAACTAATATAGAATTTAAAATGTAGAACATGTCAGTAATCATTTCTAAATATCTCGAGATTTTCAAAACAGTTTTAGAAAAAAAGCTATTTTTACACAAAGTGTAAATTATACAAATCAGAAATATTTGCATGTAATGAATATATGAATATTATATTTCATTATTTACATTGATATTCAAAATTTTTTGCTGCAATTCTAAATGACAAACATTTTATGAGACTTACAGAAAAGACATTTGAAAGTTTCTTGTTATTGAGATGGACATTGTTTAAGTAAAGTAAATACTTTTAAATATTTGTTAGTGAAGATTTACTTAGAAAAACATGATTTTTTAATTTTAAGTTAATTTTTGTTATACATAGAAAATGTCTTAAATAACATATAATAAAAATAAATCATTAAGAATTTCCTAAAGAAATAAGAAATTTTTGAAAAATTTCCTTAGAAACAAGAAATTTTTGAAAAATTTCCTATAAAAAAGGAATTTTTGAAAAATTTCCTATAAAATTAAGAAATGTTTGAAAAATTTTCTATTAAAAAAAAAGAAATTTTTAAAAATCTTCCTATAAACATAAAAAAAATGAAAATCTTCCTATAAAAATGAGAAATTGTGAAAAATTTCTTATAAAAATAGTAAACTTTTGAAAAATTTCGTATAAAAATAGGAAATTTTTGAAAAATTTCCTATAAAAATAGTAAACTTTTAAAAAATTTCCTATAACAATAGGAAATTTTTAAAAAATTTCCTATAAAAATAGGAAATTTTTGAAAAATTTCCTATAAAAATAGGAAATTTTTGAAAAATTTCCTATAAAAAAAGGAAATTTTTGAAAAATTTCCTATCAAAATAGGTAATTTTTGAAAAATTTCCTATAGAGATAGGAAATTTTTGAAAAATTTCTTATAAAAATAGGAAATTTTTGAAAAATTTCCTATAAAAATATAAAATTTTTGAAAAACTTCCTATAAAAATATAAAATTTTTGAAAAATTTCCTATAAAAATAGGAAATTTTTGAAAAATTTCCTATAAAAATAGGAAATTTTTGAAAAATTTCCTATAAAAATAGGAAATTTTTGAAAAATTTCCTATAAAAATAGGAAATTTTTGAAAAATTTCCTATAAAAATAGGAAATTTTTGAAAAATTTCCTATAAAAATAGGAAATTTTTGAAAAATTTCCTATAAAAATAGGAAATTTTTGAAAAATTTCCTATAAAAATAGGAAATTTTTGAAAAATTTTCTATAAAAATAGGAAATGTTTAAAAAATTTCCTATAAAAATAGGAAATGTTTGAAAAATTTCCTATAAAAATAAGAAATTTTTGAAAATTTTCCTGTAAAAATAGGAAATTTTTGAAAAATTTCCTATAAAAATAGGAAATTTTTGAAAAATTTCCTATAAAAATAGGAAATTTTTGAAAAATTTCCTATAAAAATAGGAAATTTTTGAAAAATTTCCTATAAAAATAGGAAATTTTTGAAAATTTTCCTGTAAAAATAGGAAATTTTTGAAAAATTTCCTATAAAAATAGGAAATTTTTGAAAAATTTCCTATAAAAATAGGAAATTTTTGAAAAATTTCCTATAAAAATAGGAAATTTTTGAAAAATTTCCTATAAAAATAGGAAATTTTTGAAAAATTTCCTATAAAAATAGGAAATTTTTGAAAAATTTCCTATAAAAATAGGAAATTTTTGAAAAATTTCCTATAAAAATAGGAAATTTTTGAAAAATTTCCTATAAAAATAGAAATTTTTTGAAAAATTTCCTAATAAAATAGGAAATTTTTGAAAAATTTCCTATAAAAATAGGAAATTTTTGAAAAATTTCCTATAAAAATAGGAAATTTTTGAAAAATTTCCTATAAAAATAGGAAATTTTTGAAAAATTTCCTATAAAAATAGGAAATTTTTGAAAAATTTCTATAAAAATAGGAAATTTTTGAAAAATTTCCTATAAAAATAGGAAATTTTTGAAAAATTTCCTATAAAAATAGGAAATTTTTGAAAAATTTCCTATAAAAATAGGAAATTTTTGAAAAATTTCCTATAAAAATAGGAAATTTTTGAAAAACTTCCTATAAAAGTAGGAAATTTTTGAAAAATTTCCTATAAAAATAGGGAATTTTTGAAAAATTTCCTATAAAAATAGGGAATTTTTGAAAAATTTCCTATAAAAATAGGGAATTTTTGAAAAATTTCCTATAAAAATAGGAAATTTTTTTGAAAAATTTCCTATAAAAATAGAAATTTTTTTTGAAAAATTTCCTATAAAAATAGGAAATTTTTTTGAAAAATTTCCTATAAAAATAGGAAATTTTTTTGAAAAATTTCCTATAAAAATAGGAAATTTTTGAAAAATTTCCTATAAAAATAGGAAATTTTTGAAAAATTTCCTATAAAAATAGGAAATTTTTGAAAAATTTCCTATAAAAGTAGGAAATTTTTGAAAAATTTCCTATAAAAATAGGGAATTTTTGAAAAATTTCCTATAAAAATAGGGAATTTTTGAAAAATTTCCTATAAAAATAGGAAATTTTTTTGAAAAATTTCCTATAAAAATAGAAAATTTTTTTGAAAAATTTCCTATAAAAATAGGAAATGTTTGAAAAATTTCCTATAAAAATAAGAAATTTTTGAAAAATTTCCTATAAAAATAGGAAATTTTTGAAAAATTTCCTATAAAAATAGGAAATTTTTGAAAAATTTCCTATAAAAATAGGAAATTTTTGAAAAATTTCCTATAAAAATAGGAAATTTTTGAAAAATTTCCTATAAAAATAGGAAATTTTTGAAAAATTTCCTATAAAAATAGGAAATTTTTGAAAAATTTCCTATAAAAATAGGAAATTTTTGAAAAATTTCCTATAAAAATAGGAAATTTTTGAAAAATTTCCTATAAAAATAGGAAATTTTTGAAAAATTTCCTATAAAAATAGGGAATTTTTGAAAAATTTCCTATAAAAATAGGGAATTTTTGAAAAATTTCCTATAAAAATAGGAAATTTTTCAAAAATTTCCTATTTTTAAAATTTTGAAATTTAAGCATATTTGATTTACTTATTTTCAATTATTTAATTAAAGAATATTAGTTAACTTCTTATACGATAATCCTCTTAAGAAAATCTTTGTTCAATAAAATATTTTCTTAGCATTATTTAAATTAATTTAACGAAATTTTTGTTCGACTATTTGTCATAAATTTCTTTAAGCAAATGTAATTATTTTGGCCATTGGCAATTTATTGACCATATTATTTCCAAACTATTGAACCAAGAAAAGTTAAAACTGTTATTAAGCTATTAAAATAACACGATTGTGTCTAATAAATGTGGGAACCGACGGTAACATTAGAACCACTAGAAGTGGTAACACTTATTGAACGATCAACTATGTACGCAAATGCAACTCTGCTGGTGTTTGCAACCTTGTAACTTAAGATCGTTACAGATTCTAACGAGTTGTGACTTAAATTATTACAGAAGACTATTGCATAGACAAGAGTTGAGTTTTGACCACCGACGAAGAAAGTTATTTTTAATCCGTAGCACTTAAGCCGTAAATCATTATATTAATAATTAAATAAAATATTTATAATTTGTAACTAAATAAATTTAATAGTGTTTCAATAAAAACCTACATTTTGGGGGCTCGTCCGGGAATGTGCTAAACGTTTATTAAAAATCTAATTCGGTCGGTGAAATATTAATGCTGAGTGCAAATTAATATTGTGAGATTCTGAGTGAATCAAAATCAAGCAAGATCAAACACAACCAAAAGTGTTTGGTTGGATCTGTGAATTTAGAAGACAACTGAGTGTTGTAGAAACATTTTCTGTGTGGAAATCAAAATATTTTCTGAGTGAAAATACAAAATTTTCTGTGTGAAAATTATAAGTAAAAATATTTTCTGAGTGAAAATACAATTTTCTGTGTGAAAATTAGAACATTTAAAACATTTTCTGAGTGAAAAACTGTAAAAATTGTCTGTGTGAAAAAAAAGATAATTAAAAACATTTTCTGGGTGAAAATAGAAAATTTTCTGTGTGAAAATTATACAATTTGAATATTTTCTGAGTGAAAATGAAACAATTTTTTGTGTGAAAAACCAATTAAAAGATTCTGAGTGAATCGGAAAATGCTGAGAAATTCTGTGTGAATTTAAATATACATTTCGTAAATGATTCTGAGTGAACTGAAAAATTGAATTCTAAATGAAAAGTTGATTAAAACAGAAAATATAGTAAAATTCACTAAAATAACACCAAAATTTCTGTTGAGAAAAGTCAAAGTGACGAATAAAAGAGCGAAAAAAAACGGTAAAATACGTTAAATTAACGGAAAATTCTAAGAAAAAAAACATAGAAAACAAACGGTTAAAAACGTTGATAAAAAATTCTAGAAAGTCCGAGAGGCTACATAAAAAAAGAGAGTGTAAAATTACAAAAATACGTTAAATTTGAAAATTGAGTGTTTTCTAAGATATTCTGAGTGAATATAAAAGCGAATAGTTGAAGAGATTTGTAACAATAACGAGAAGAATTGTGTCGTACATAAAAACTGAGTGTTTTTTGTAAAAAAGACGTTATTTTAAAAAAGACAACGAAAATTTGGTGAGATTAATAAGAAAATTGAAAGACAACGAATTTTGATTAAAAAAAAAAGAGACAAGTGTTTAAAAAACAACGAATAGAAACTCTCACACATTCTTAAAACAAATAAAAACGAAGTTTTGCATGCAAGATTCCGATATTGCAACAACAACATCATCATCAACGTATGCTGAAAATAAGGGTGGATTTTTGCCTAGTTGAAGTAAACTGCATGGTGACAACTTTTTCTGAGTGATCTAGAAGGCGGTTAACGATAAGTCATTTTTTTTTGTATTATTTTATTATATTTTTTTTTGTTGAAGAATGAAGTGAAGAATATTTTCCAATTAGATTTGTGTTATAGCTTGTATTCTTATTGGTTAAAGTAAAATTTTGTTGGAATCGAATTGGATTGATCATAACGTAATATTAACTGACTAATTTGAATTTTGTTTGTGCATAAAGTTGATTTTATTGTAACGTAAATTTTTTCTTAATTGGAATTCAAAATTTTATTGATTGATTGATTGATTGATTGATTGATTAATTTGATTTTATTTTGCTTTGAATTTATTATTTTATATTTAAAATTATTTTAGTATTATTTCTTTATATTTAATATTATATAATTTAAAATGGACAGAGAACAAATTCTACAATTGAACGTTGATGCGTTAAAAGGAAAGTTAGGTGAACTAGGCCTTAGCATAGTTGGACGCAAAGAAGAACTTAGAAATAGATTAATTGAACACTTCGGTCTGAATGCAGGGGATTCCGGCTCGGAGTATGATGACGTGGCTTCGCAGCAAGGTTCTGCAAGTAATTTTAATAGAAGCGTATTTACTTTAAGAGACATTGAAGATTCAGTATCGACATTTTGTGGTACAGATAGCAAAGAAGTTTGTAATTGGATCGAGGAATTTGAGGACAACGCGGAAGCTGTTGGTTGGTCGCAATTACAAAAATTTATTTATGCAAAGCAATTATTGAAGGGAGCTGCTCGAATGTATATTCGCAGCCAAACCGGTATTAAAAGTTGGTGTCTGCTTAAAGAATCATTAATTGAAGAGTTTGGTACCAAGTTACCTGCTATTGAGGTACACAAAATATTGAAAAATCGTAGGAAGAAGAGTAATGAGACTTACAGAGAATATCTTTATACTCTTATGGAAATTGGTAGATCGATAAAATTGGACAATGAAAGTTTGATCCAATACTTTGTAGATGGGATTCCAGATTCTAAATTTGGAAAAAGTATATTGTATCAGGCAAAAGATGTTAGTGATCTTAAAGAAAAGTTAAAGACGTATGAAAAGATTCGGGGACATGGTGAACAGGCGTCAACTTCAAAATCAGTCTCTGAACAAACAAAGTCAGGAGAAGGAAAACAAGACTCAAAGAATAAAAAGAAGTGCTACAAATGTGGAGGAGAAAATCATTTGGCAAATACGTGTAAGTCGACAAGTTTTAAATGCTTTAAGTGTGGGAAGCAGGGTCATAAGTCCTTTGAGTGTAAGGAACAGACAAAAACAAACGTAAAGACTGAGAACGAAAATTCTTGTATGGTTACAAATTTTAAAGTCGACAAATGTAAATCATCCGCACATCGCAATTTTAAAGAAATTGATATTAATGGAGTTCAATTTTCCGCCATCATCGACTCTGGTAGTGACATATCAATAGTGAGACTTGATATTTTTAAGAAATTAGGAAATGTTAATTTTATCAAAGATGAACAAATATTTATCACAGCTGGTGATTATAGATTAGTATGTATCGGACATTTTGAAAAAGAGATTTATATAGACGGCAATGAATTTAAGTTAAGATTTTTCATAGCAAAGAATTTCGTTTATCCGGCAGCAATCGGAAATGATATTCTTCGTCAGGCCGATATAATAATGACTGCCAACGGGGCAACATTTTTAAAGAAAACCGAAGGGAAAGAGTGTATAAAAGCTGAAAATATAGTTTTGGAAAAAAATAATAATGAGTTTGAACATTTTTGTTCTACAGTAGTAATAGAAAACGAAGAAGAAAAATTAGATTTATCTCATTTAAATAAAGAAAGAGCAACTGAGGTGAAAATTATAGTGGATAATTATTCTCCAAATAGAGAGGAACCATCGCCAATTGAAATGAAAATTATTCTTTCGGACGATATACCTATATTTCAAAGACCACGTAGATTGTCATATGAAGATCAGCATGTAGTAGAGGATCAGATTAAAAAATGGTTACACGATGGTATAATACAATCAAGTAGCTCGGAGTACTCATCACCAATAGTATTAGTTAACAAAAAAGACGGAAGCAAAAGACTGTGTTGTGACTATCGTAAGTTAAACGAAAAAATTATGAGGGACAATTTCCCAATGGTATTGATAGATGACGTTATGCATAAATTGCAGTCGGCTAAAGTTTTTACAACTTTAGATTTAAGAAATGGATTCTTCCATGTACCTATGGAAGAACAGTCAAGAAAGTATACGTCGTTTGTGACACATAATGGCCAATATGAATTTTTATATGTGCCGTTCGGAATCTCGAATTCGCCGGCAGTATTTTCTAGATTTATTTTTGCGGTATATAGGGAACTAATACAAGATGGTACTATTATTGTGTATATAGACGATATTATAATTCCGTCATTAGATGAAGATGAAGGTGTAGAGAAATTGAAAAGGGTTTTAAAGGTGGCTGAAAGACATGGGTTGCAAATAAAATGGGAGAAATGTCAGTTATTGCAGAGGAAGGTTAACTTCCTAGGATATATTGTGGAAAATTCAACGATTAAACCATCTAAAGAGAAAACTGCTGCAGTTACGAATTTTCCAATCCCAAAAGATAAAAAATCGCTTCAACGGTTTTTAGGTCTTACATCCTATTTTAGGAGGTTTGTTTGCAATTATGCCATGATAGCTAGACCATTGACAGACTTGTTAAGAAAAGATGCTATCTTTGATATGGGTGACACACAGATTATAGCGTTTAATCAATTGAGGACTAGCCTAGTGAATGCACCAGTGTTGAACTTGTACAACCCTAGGGCTATTACTGAGGTACATACAGACGCGAGTATGTATGGATATGGGGGAGTATTACTTCAGAAAAACGCAGAAGACCAGCAATTACATCCCATAGAATATATGAGTCGAAAGACTACAGATACTCAGAAAAAATACCATTCCTATGAGTTAGAGGTGCTCGCCATAATAGAAGCTTTGAAGAAATGGAGAGTGTATTTAATGGGTAATAAGGTGACAATTGTAACAGACTGTAATGCTTTCGCGATGACCATTAAAAAGAAAGACGTACCGTTGAGAGTCTCTAGATGGGCAATGTTCCTTCAAGAATTTGACTATACTATAGAACATAGATCAGGTACTAAGATGCGCCATGTAGATGCACTAAGTAGAGTCTCTTGTCTGTTGGTAGAAGATTCTATTAAGCATCGTCTGAGAGAAGCACAGTTGAGGGATGATTGGGTAAAAGCAATTAGGGAGGTTTTAGAGAATAAAACTTACGAAGATTTTTATTTGAAGCATGATTTGCTTTACAAAGACCCAATTAAAGAATTAATTGTTATTCCATCTTCAATGGAGGATGAAATTATTCAAATAGCACATCGTGAAGGTCACTTTAGCGCAAAGAAAACACGTGAATTAGTAGAGAAAGAATTTTATATTCGAAACATTGCAACAAAAGTAGAAAAGGTAGTACGTAGTTGTGTCCAATGTATAATTAGTGAAGCAAAAACAGGAAAATGTGAGGGATTATTAAATCCGATCGATAAATCAGACAGACCTTTACGGACGTACCATATAGATCATGTTGGTCCAATGGATCAGACGCCAAAAAGATATAATCATATATTAGTAATAGTAGATTCATTTTCAAAATTTGTTTGGTTATATCCGACTAGAAGTACTGGTACGGATGAAGTAGTGGATAGATTGAAAAGACAAGCGGCAGTATTTGGAAACCCTGAAAGAATTATTTCAGACAGAGGAACCGCTTTTACTTCCAATTCGTTTAAAGAATACTGTGAGCAACAAAACGTGCAACATCTTTTAATAGCAACTGGTGTTCCAAGAGGTAACGGCCAAGTAGAGCGTTTAAATAAAACCGTTGTCTCTTTGCTTTCTAAATTGTGTTCAGAAAATCCTCAGCAATGGTATAAATATGTAGAAAGGGTACAGCAATGTATTAATAATACACCACCCCGTAGTACTAAAGTCTCTCCGTTCAAAATTTTAACTGGTTGCGAAATGCGAACAGAAAGACACGAGGATATTCGTAAGTTGATTGAGGAATTAGCCATAGAAGAATTGGATAGTGATAGAAATGAAATTCGTGAACATGCCAGGGATAATATTACCAAAATTCAGGAAGAGAATAAACGGACTTTTAACAAAAAAAGAGTAGAGGCACCAATTTATAGGGAAAATGATTTGGTCGCAATTAAGCGAACTCAGTTTGGTGTAGGCCTCAAATTAAAGCCAAAATTCTTCGGTCCATACAAAGTTCTTAAGCGACTTAAACACGATCGATACGAAGTAGAAAAAATCGGTGAATGCGAAGGTCCAAAGAGGACAAGCACAGTAGCAGAATTTATGAAAAAGTGGAACTCGTCCTTCGAGCCGAAAGACCGTGCAGGAGGGCCGAATGTGGGAACCGACGGTAACATTAGAACCACTAGAAGTGGTAACACTTATTGAACGATCAACTATGTACGCAAATGCAACTCTGCTGGTGTTTGCAACCTTGTAACTTAAGATCGTTACAGATTCTAACGAGTTGTGACTTAAATTATTACAGAAGACTATTGCATAGACAAGAGTTGAGTTTTGACCACCGACGAAGAAAGTTATTTTTAATCCGTAGCACTTAAGCCGTAAATCATTATATTAATAATTAAATAAAATATTTATAATTTGTAACTAAATAAATTTAATAGTGTTTCAATAAAAACCTACATAAAGTTAATAGTATTGAAATTGAAACTAAAGAGCAGTCAGATTAATTTGAGACAAAATGACTCAAAGAAAACTACATATGTCAATGAAAAATATAGATATATTTAAAAAGAAATATTTACCTTTTCTTTACCAAAGATAAATAAAAAGATCTCGAAAACTACAGTGCTTTATATCTAAACCATTTTAAAAAAATGCAAAACTTTTCCAGCAACTAACTTTTAGAGCTTTTGTTCTCCTATGGGAATCAAGTGTGGCTCCAAATGGGTTAATACTTACAACTGTGACATTATTTAGCAAAAACTAAAATTAATTTCAAAATACAAGTGCAGTTTTAAATTTGTATAAATATAATTTAGTAGCAAGTATGTATGTTTTTTTTAACATATATATTTGTTTATTAAGTTTTCATTAATTTAAAATTTTACAAAAATATCAACAATTGTATTGTAATGTATTTTGCTCAAATTAATTGTAAAACTTTGTTGACAGCTGCATGATTATTTAATAGACTATTTAAGGATGCATAAATTTCATTTATATGTCAGTAACTTTAAAATATATAAAATGACTTAATACGATATAGAAATTGTGTTAATTAATATTTTATTAATACAATAAATAACAAAATTATATTAAGAAATTGTTGAAAATTTAAATGAAAGTATTAGGTCAACAAGTTATAATTTGTGGTTAATTAAGATGTAGCCAAATACATTAAAACTTTTATAAGCAACAAATAAATGAGTTTTAAGTAAATTTTAAGCTTTGACGAAACTTTTTGAAGAAAAATTGCTTTTGATAGGAAATTTTCTTAAAATTTGACTTTGATAGGAAATTTTCTAAAAATTTGTATTTTATAGAAAATCTTCAAATATTTTGTCTTTATAACAAATTTTTAAGAAATTTTCAAAAAATTTGATTATTATAGGAAATTTTTGAAAAATTTTCTTCGGGATAAATTAGCTCCTCATACTTAATTTTGATAAATTTTCTTCATGTTAAAAATTAAAAAAAAAAATTGCTTAATAGTTTCAATAATTCCCATTTTACAATACATTTTCGTAATCTTTTATTACGTCAATCATTTGTTCTAAACTTAATATTATCTTAATTTGCAATTTATTGCTTCATAACAATTTAATAAAATTTTTAACTTTTATGTAGTTTTTCTAAATGTAACTTATATAAGTGTTATTTAATCATGATAAAGCTTAAGGCTCCCTTCCTTCTTTTCGTTTTTCACTTAACATGTATAGCTTTAGTTTAAGTATTTAATACTTTTTATAAAATTTTTCTTTTGAGCTCTATTTTTTTTAGAGTATTCATGTCTTTGTTTAATTTTATCTTTTACAAATAGTATCACTCCCCAGAGTGTGATGTCAAATCTTTTAAACTGTAATTTTTATGTAAAAAAAAAAGAATCACAGATACTATCGCACACATGCATGAATTTACTCAATCACACACTCATTCTCAAATATTAAGGTTAGTGATGGGAAAGAAGAGAGTTTGAAATATTTGGGTTAATTTCCAATTTTTTACTAATATTGCTTAAAACCTCCCTTTTAATCGAAAATAAAGTTTTAATTTTATTCGAATACTTGTAACACAAATGCTATTTCCTCATCTCTAGCTCATGACCTAACACACACACACACACATACTGACATTCATCTCTAAAGGCTACATATTGACATTTTAAAATCAGAAATACAAGATTTTTGCATTTAAAAGAAACATGCAGCAGCAGCATTACAAGATAAAGATATGACAGATATTTTCTTATTTTTTCTTAAAAAAAAAAATAGGATAAGAATTTATAAAAATTTGAAAAAGAAATAAATATTAAATTTGTCATATGATTTTTCTTTAATGGCTAACAAGTATTTGATTTATGGATTTAGTTTTTACTATCGAATAAGAAAAATCTATTATTGAAACTTAAGTATCGATACGAAAAATGTTTAAATTTAAAAGAAATTTTAATATTTTAAACAAATTATATAGAAATTTATTCAAATTATACAAAAAAAAATTTAAAAAATTATACAAAAATTTATTATAAAAAGGAAAATTTTTCAAAAAATTACTAAAAATGCTAAATTTTTGAAAATTTACTAAAAAAAAGCAAATTTTTTAAAAATTTCCTAAAAAAGACAAACTCTTCAAAATAGAAAATTTACTATAAATAGCAAATATTTCGAAAATTTACTATAAATAGCAAATTTTTGAAAATTTACTATTACTTTCAAAATTTACCATAAATAGGAAATTTTTCGAAAATCTACTATAGATTTCAAAATTTACCATAAATAGGAAATTTTTCGAAAATTTACTATAAATAGAAAATTTTTCAAATATTTTGCTATAAATAGGAAATTTTTCAAAAATTTACAAAAGATATGTAATTAGTCAAAAATTTACTATAAAAGGCTAATTTATTAAAAATGTATTTAACAGCAAATTTTTTGAAAATTTACTTTAATAGCAAATTTTTAAAAAATTTACAAAAAAAGGAAGTTTTTCAAAAATTTACTATAAAATTTAAAATAAATTTTTGAAAAATTTCATATTTATATTAAATTTTCGAAAAATTTACTTTTTATTGTACATTTTCAAAAATTTCGAAAAATTTTCTTATTATAAGAAATTTTAAAAAAAATTTGCTATCATATCAAATTTTTGAAAAATTAACTATTTAATATGATAGCAAATTTTTCAAGAATTTCTTATAAAAAGAAAATTTTGAAAAAAATAAGATATTTTTAAAAATTAACTATTCCTAGGAAAATTTTCAAAAATTTACTAAATATAGGAAATCTTTGAAAAATTTACTATAAATAGGAAATCTTGAAAAAATTTACTATAAATGTAAAATTTTTCAAACATCTTCTATAGATTAAAAATTTCTCTAAAATTTACTATGAATTGGTAATTTTTCGATATTTACTATAAATAGGAAAATTTTGAAAAATTCATTATAAATAAGAAATTTTTAAAAGATTTACAACAAAAAGGAAATTTTACGAAACTTTACCACATATAGCATTTTTTTTCGAAATTTTTAGAAAATTTACCATAAAATGCAAATTTTTCGAAAATTTCTTATAAAAAGAAAAGAAATTTAATATAAATTTGAAATTTTTCGAAAATTAATTATAAAAATGAAAAGTTTCCGAAAAAATTTCCCA
>OW121741.1:119953114-119959217 GCA_933228675.1 Stomorhina lunata | reverse complement strand
TTACTGTAAAAAGCAAATTTTTCAAAATTTCGCATAAAAAGCTAATTTTTCGAAAATTTCCTATAAAAAGAAATTTCTTGAAATTTCAAAAAAAACTAATGTTTTAAAATTTTGCTATAGAAATCAAATTTTTAAAAATTTCTGAAATTTCCTAAAAAGACAAATTTTTCAAATTTTTTTTTTTAAAAGCAAATATTTCAAAAATTTCCTTTAAAAGCAAATTTTTCAAAGCTTCCTTTAAAAAGATAATTTTTCGATAATTTTCTATTAAAAGCAAATTTTTCAAAAATTTCCTATAGAAATTATATTTTTAAAAAATTTCTATAAAAGCAAATTTTTCGAAAATTTCCTTAAAAAAAAAATTTCTCATATAAAGCTAATTTTTCTGAAATTTCATTTAAAAATTTAATTTTTAGAAACTTTTATAAAAGCAATATATTCAAAAATTTCCTATAAAAATCAAATTTTTAAAAATTTTCTAGAAAATCTAATTTTTCAAAAAAAAAATTTATAAAAATCAAATTTTTCGAAAATTTGCTCTAAAAATCAAATTTTTCCTAAATTTCCTATAAAAATCTATTGTTTTCAAAAACTTTCTATTAAAAGAAAAATTTTCGAAAAATTCCTATAATAAGAAATTTTTTTATAAAAGCTAATTTTTCGAATATTTTTTAAAAAAAAGCTAATTTTTCGAAAATTTTCTTTAAAATGCTAATTTTTCAAAAATTTTTTATGAATATCTATTTATTCCAAAATTTCCTATAAAAAGCTAATTTTTAGCATATTTCTTATAAAAAGCTTATTTTTCTGACATTTCGTAAGAAAGCAAATTTTTCAAAAATTTTTAGAAAATTTTTCTAAATTTTGGTAAAAAGCTAATTTTTCGAAAACTTTCTATGATAGCTATTTTTTCGTAACTTTTTATAAAAAAACAAATTTTTCGTTAATTTCCCAAAAGCAAATTTTTCAAAAAAACTCCCCTAAAACCTAATATTTGAAAAATTTCCTATAAAAGGGATTAAAAAATTTTCTATAAAAGATAATTTTTCAAAAGCAAGTTTTTCAATTTTTTTTTTTTAATTTTGCTAAAACACATTTTTTTTTTGTAATAAAGACTTTGAATTAAAATTTCAGTATCTGCTGATGAAATTGTTCCATATTTGCCCATATCTCCCATACAAGACCTTCTAAGTAAATCCACTTACGAATTGGGTTACCATCTTTGGAAAGGGGGAAGTATTCTACTGTGTCATTGCACATCATATCTACTATAGAACAAACACATTATTTGAGATTTTCGCTTATACAGTCAACTTTTGCATCTGCGGCGTTTTATTGCTGTAGAGCTTATCGCCAGTAGAGATGCTGTGATAATTAATAAAAATTTATAAATACATAAATTAATCTTGCCGTGACTGGGAATCGAACCCAGGTAGAATATGATATATTACGCTTAATGTGTTAACGAAATAAGCTACAGCCCCTCCCATTTACTTTAATGTTAATAAAATCCCCATTTATTCATGGATTTTTAGAAAAAAAGTCAATTTTTTAGGAATATTCGAGATATTAAGATCATGTAATTAAAATGGTAGATTTTTTCTATTTAAATTTTTTATGAATTAAAAAAAAATGATATATATAAAAAAATTGTTTACTTTGAGGAGTGAATAACTTAAAATCCGTAAGACATACAAAAAAAGTTTAGAAACCGTTTAAACATAATTTTATTTGTCATTATATTCTGTAATTTTTTAGATCAGGCATTAAAAAAATGGTAAATTTTATGAAAAAAAAATTAAAGTTAAGAAATTGAAAGAAAACTTTATTTCGAAAATATTTAAATTTAAAAAAACCATAATTAGTAAAAATACAGTAGTGCTCAAATGTAATGCGAAAAGCTAAATTTTGAGAGCTAGTGTAATTATAGCTTTTGTGTTATAATTAAAAATAAGTGATTTTCAATTAACAAAACTTTAATTCCCAAAATAAAGTTAGTATTGGAAAAGGGACAAAATATTCTCAACAGAAAAACATTCACGAAAATATATTTCTAGACAAACTAAAATGGCTGACATTGCGAAACAAAGTGGAGTGTGTCGTTTAGAAATTCACTGCGGTAAAAGTTAATTGCACAATCTGCTTTTAATTGTTATTTTCAAAATTTCCAAAGATTTAAATGTTAATTAGAGAGTGAGCGAAAAAGGATGGAAATTAAACCAAAAATGCCATAAAATATTTAAAATACGTACTTATGTGTGTTTGCGCAATATGCAAACAATAACAGGAAAATGAATATTGAAAATTTTAAAACAAAAGATTTTCATGGGCTCGAATATGTATGAATGCATAAAATTATGTTTATATGTGTGTTGGTATAAAAGGATCCTATGCATTAATGGCAAATACATATTTCTAAAACAGGATTTCAATGCAGTCAGACCCATTAATGCAGCTTGTGTGTGTGTGCGTTTATGTGCCAGCGTGCAATAAAATTTTCCACAAATTGAAAAATGTGGTCACGTAACAAATGATTTCACTATAACTAAGATTTGTCCAATGCATACACATAAACACACACACACATGTGTATTGACAAAAATATTCCAATGTTTGAATATTAGAAAGGCGGCTTTTGTAATATCCAAAATTTAAAGTTTTTGATTGTTTTCTGATTAATTAAAATTTCAGTTTAATTTGAAATTTAAGAAATTTTTTTTTCGAAATGAGACTGTTACTTATACTATAAAAGTTTTCAAAAAATTAACATTTAATAGGAAATTTTTAAAAATTACCTATTAATAGGATACTTTTATAAAATTTTATTTTTATCGGAAACATTTTCTAGGAAATTTTTGAAAAATTTACTTTTTATAGCAAATTTTTGGTTTTTTATAGGAAATTTTCGTAAAATTTTATTATTATATAAAATTTTTGAAAAATTTCCTTTTTATATTAAATTTTCGAAAAATTTTATTTTTATGTGAAATTTTCGAAAAATTTTATTTTTATTTAAAAGTAAAAAAATTTTAAAATAATTGATTTTTATAGGTAATTTTTGGAAAAAAGTATTTTTATAGGTAAATTTGAAAAAAAAAATTGATTTTTGTAGTAAAATTTCATTTTTAAAGGACACTTTTAAAAAATTAGCTTTTTATAGGAACTTTTAAAAAATTTTCTTTTTATAGGAAATTTTGAAAAATTTGCTTTTTTATAGGAAATTCTTGAAAAGTTATCTTTTTGACGAAATTTTTGAAAAATTAGCTTTTTTTAGAAAATTTTTTAAAAATTTATTTTCTTCTTAGAAAATTTGTAAAAAATTAGCTTTTTTTAAAAAATTTTTGAAAAGTTTGCTTTTTAAAGGAAATTTAAAAAAAAATTGCTTTTTATAGGAAATTTTCGAAAAATTTGCTTTTAATAGGAAATTTCCGAAAAATTTGCTTTTAATAGGAAATTTTTGAAAAATTTGCTTTTTATAGGAAATTTTCGAAAAATGTTATTTTATAGAAAAATTTTGAAATATTTTATTTTTATAGCTAAAAAAATTTTCAAAGTAATTGATATTTAAAGAAATTTTTGTGAAAACTGATTTTTATAGGTAAGTTTGAAAAAAAAATTGATTTTTGTAAAAAAATTTGATTTTCATAGAAAATTTTTAAACAATTTGACTTTTTACTTTTTATAGGAAATTTTAAAAAATTATCTCTTTATAGGAACTTTTTAACAAATTTGCTTTTTATAGGAAATATTTAAACAATTTGCTTTTTGAGGAAATTTTTGAAAAATTTACTTTTTAGAGGAAATATTTGAAAGATTTGCTTTTTGTGAGAAATTTTTATAAAACTTGTTTTTTATAGAAAATTTTTTAAAAAATTGCTTTTTATAGGAAATTTTTGACAAATTTGGTTTCTATAAAAAATTTTGAAAAAATTTGGTGTTTACAGAAAATTTTTCAAAAATTAGCTTATTATAGAAAATGCTTGAAAAATTTGGTTTTAACTGGAAATTTTGGAAAAGCTTATATTCTATAGGAAATTAAAAAAAAATTGTTTTTTATAGGAAATTTAAAAAAAATAAAAATTTTTAGGAAATTTTTGAAAATTTTTTTTATTTGAATTTGAAAAATTTTTGTTTTAGAAGAAATTTTCGAAAAATTTGGTTTTCATAGAAAATTTTTTAAAGTTTTTGATTTTTAAAAGAAATTTTTGAAAAAGTAGATTTTTATAGGAAATTTGTTTTATATAGAAACTTTTTAAAAAATTAGCTTTTTATTGGAAATTTTTAAAAAATTTGCTTTTTATAGGAGATTTTTGAAAAATTTGGCTATTATATGAAATTTTTGAAATATTTCTATTTTATAGGAAATTTTTTAAAAATTAGATTTTTGTAGGACATTTTTAAAAAGTTACCTTTTTTTGGAAATTTTCGAAAAATTTGCTTTTTATATAATTTGGTTTCTATAGAAAATTTTCGAAAAATTTGGTGTTTATAGAAAATTTTTTAAAAATATGGTCTTTACATTTAAATATATGTTTGTAATATTTGGTTTTTGCTGGAAATTTTCGAAAAATTTCCATGTTATAGAATATTTTTACAAAATTTGCTGTTTAAAGGAAATTTTTGAAAACATTTTTTTTTATAGGAAATTTTTGATAATTTTTTATATAGGAAATATTCGATTTTTTTTTTTTATAGGAAATTTTTGGAAAATTTGGGTTTTAGAGAAAATTTTCGAAAAATTAGGTTTTTATAGAAAATTTTTCAAATCTGATTTTTAAAAAAAAATTTTGAAAATTTTGATTTTTGTAGGAAATTTTTAAAAATTTGTTTTTTATTGGAACTTTTTGAAAAATTTTTATAGGAGTTTTTTGAAAAATTTGTATATTATATGAAATCTTTGAAATATTTCCTTTTTAAGGAAATTTTTTAAGAACCAGATTTTTGTAGGATAATTTTAGAAAATTTGTTTAGAAATTTTGAAAAATTTTTTATAAAACTTTTTCTTTTCAAAAAATTTGCTTTTAATAAGAAATTTTCTAAAAAAGTAATTTTTATAAAAAAAAAATCGAAAAACTCGTTTTTTATGGAAAGTTTTTATAAAAATTTGCATTTTACAAGAAATTTTCGAAAAATTTGGTTTCAAAGGAATTTTCAAAAAACTTTTTATAAAAATAAAAAAAAAAATTTTTTTGGGAACTTGTCAAAAAATCTGCTTATAATAAAATATTTTCAAAAAATTTTCTTTTGACAGAAAATTTTCAAAATTTCCAAAAATTAAGCTTTTTATAGGAAATTTTCACAAACTTGATTTTTATAGGAAAATTTAAAAAAATTTCCTTTAATAGGAATTTTTTTTTTTAAATAGAAATTTTTTAATTTTCAAAAAATTAGCTTTTTATATACTAATTTCTATATATTTTGCTTTTTATAGTAACTTAAAAAATATTGATTATTATAGAAAAATTAAAAAAAAATTACTTTAAATAGGAAATTCAAAAAAAGAAATATTTTTATATAGTAATTTTTCCTTTTTTCCTTTTATTAAGAATTTTCCTTTTTTGTTTTTAATAAGAATTTTTTATAGAAAATTTTTTAAAAAATATAGAGTCTTGCTTTCTAAGGAGAATTTTCAAGAAAATTTATTTTTATAAAAAAATTTGAAAAAATTTGCTTCAAATAAAAAATGTTTAGAAAAATATTTTCTTATAAAAATGTTCAAATTTTCTAAAAATTTTATAAAAATATTTTTGAAAAATTATAGTTAGATAGATTTTTAAAAACTTTGCTTTTCAAAGGATATTTTTTAAAATTTTTTTTGAAAAAAATTCCAAAAATTTGTTTTTTTTTAGAAAATCTTCAAAAAATTTGAATTTGATAGGAAATTTTCAAAAAATTTATCTTTTATAGAAAACTTTCTACAATTTTGCTTTTTAAATTTTCAAAAAATTTTCTTAAATACGAAATTTTCTGAAAATTTTTTTTACGAAATTTTTAAATAAGCTTTTATAGGAAATTTTCTAAAAATTGTTCTTTATTATGAAAATTTTCAAAAAAAAGATTTTTAGAGGATAATTTTAAAAAACTTGCAAAAAATTTCTTTTTT
>OW121741.1:119085563-119292914 GCA_933228675.1 Stomorhina lunata | reverse complement strand
AAGTTTTTCGAAAATTTCCTATAAATATTAAATTTTTCGAAAATTTCCTATAAATAGTACATTTTTCGAAAATTTCCTATAAATAGTAAATTCTTGGAAAATTTCCTATAGACAGTAAATTTTTCGAAAACTTCCTACAAATACCAAAATTTTTGAAAACTTACTATATGGCTAGATGGCTAAATTCATTTTCATTTCACCCTCGTTTTTATTTATCTCATTTGTTTGTCTATGTTAATGCTCATGCATTTTCATATTTGTAGCTAAAACCATAATTTTATTTGTCTATTGTTTTGAGACCTTCTAAGACATTTTGTAGTATTTTCATTGAACGAATAAAGGAAAACTCGTTCGTTCATTTTATATAGCTTTTGTACTTACATATGAAAGTTTACGTTATCGACATTCTTGTAGGCAAATCCCTACATATACATATATGGAACTAAATAGTATGTATTTTATCCTACTTATAATTCTATATTAAGTTAGTTAAGTATGCAGTTGTATGTCATTGTACTTTACCAGTTATAACCTGCTAAAGTTGGGGAGCATCTCCTCATTTTAAGTAAGTAAATACGATTATGCTTAAGAGCTGGAGCAGATGAAGTATCTAGGGTTTCGCCTTAAGGCTATTGTGTTCAATAATGAATTTTATCAAAGATTATTTTCTGTCTCTGCAGTATTTTAGAATTTTATTTGTATTCTTTTAAAAAATTTCACTATAGTAGGTTATAGATATATTGCCAAGGGTCTTGAATTTCGTTCATTGGAAAAAAATGTCTTCGGGAAAAACCCAAAGAAATTTTTTTACAAAATTTTATTAGATCAAATTCATTAAAATTAAACTCATTTTATCTAAAATTGTAACATAACTTAGGGCATTAAAATTTCGTTGTTTTATCCTTTCTCTAGTTTTCACTTTGTTTTCTTTACTCTTGACAAACTTTCTTTATAACTCTTTCCTTTTTTTTACTTTTTGGTCTTAATTATGTAGAAAACTGATGATAAAGTTTTATGTCTAGGCACACTCAAATGTTCATTAATGCAAGAGTTAAGAGTGTGTGAAAAAAACTAGTATCTGCTTGAACTGAGTTTTTTCTTTTGTGCTAGAATTGAAAAATGCTGATGTGAGCAAAAAGAAAAAATAAAAATGATATAAAAATTTAATTATTAGGAGTTAAATGTCTGTATGGAAACTTCTTAATTTAATGTTTGGATTTTTTGTTTGTTTGTAAAATGAAATTATTGCATACTAGGCTTGAAAAAATATAAGCACTGTAACTATATATATATGTATGTTCTATATACATTATATGTATATTAACTTAAACAAGAAAAATGCTCTAAAATGAGCTAAAGTACAAATTGATATTGATTTGTAATTTCAATTCAAAATTATATTATCCGATGAAGCCTATTTCTTGCTGAATGGGTACATCAGAAAAATAACCCGTAAATTTTTCGAAAATTTGCTATAAAGAGTAAAATTTTCGAAAATTCCGAATAAATAGTAAAATTTTCGAAAATTATCTATAAATTGTAAATTTTTCTATATCTATATCTAATTTTTCTATTATCTATAAATAGTAAATTTTTCAAAAATTTTATTTAAGAGTAAATTTTTCAAACATTTGCTATGAATAGTAAATTTTTCAAAAATTTTCTATAAATACTAAATTTTTCGAAAATTTCTTTTAAATAGTTAATTTTTTTAAAATTTCTTATAAATAGTAAATTTTTCAAAAATTTAAATTTAAAATAGTAGATTTTTCGAAAATTTACTATAAATAGTAATTTTTTTCGAAGATTTCTTATAAATAGTAAATTTTTCAAAAATTTACTGTAAATAGTAAATTTTTTAAAAAATTCCTAAAAATACTAAATTTTTCGAAAATTTGCTATAAAAAGTAAATTTTTCGAAAATTTGCTTAGTAAAATAGTAAATGTTTAAAAAATTTCTATAAAAATAGGAAATCTTTGAAATCCTTTATTTAGATAAAAAATTTTCATAGGCAATTTTAAAAAATTCCTATTTTTATTTAAAATGTTCAAAATTTTCCTATTTTTATAGGAAATTTTTTTAAAAATTTATATAGGAAATTTTTTAAAAATTTCCTATTTTTATAGGAAATTTTTCAAAAATTTCCTATTTTTACAGGAAATTTTTCAAAAATTTCCTATTTTTATAGGAAATTTTTCAAAAATTTCCTATTTTTATAGGAAATTTTTCAAAAATTTCCTATTTTTATAAGAAATTTTTCAAAAATTTCCTATTTTTATAAGAAATTTTTCAAAAATTTCCTATTTTTAAAGACAATTTTTCTAAAATTTCTCATTTTTAAAGACAATTTTTCTAAAATTTTCTATTTTTAGAGGAAAATTTTCAAAAGTTTTGTATTTTTAGAGGAAATTAAAAAAAAATTTTTTTTGATAGGAAATTTTTCAAATTTTATATTTTTTTAGGAAATTTTTCAAAAATTTCCTATCTTTAAAGGAAATTTTTCAAAAATTTCCTATTTTTATAGGAAATTTTTCAAAAATTTCCTATTTTTTATAGGAAATTTTTCAAAAATTTCCTATTTTTATAGGAAATTTTTCAAAAATTTCCTATTTTTATAGGAAATTTTTCAAAAATTTCCTATTTTTATAGGAAATTTTTCAACAATTTCCTATTTTTATAGGAAATTTTTCAAAAATTTCCTATTTTTATAGGAAATTTTTCAAAAATTTCCTATTTTTATAGGAAATATTTCAAAAATTTCCTATTTTTATAGGAAATTTTTCAAAAATTTCCTATTTTTATAGGAAATTTTTCAAAAATTTCCTATTTTTATAGGAAATTTTTCAATAATTTCCTATTTTTATAGGAAATTTTTCAAAAATTTCCTATTTTTATAGGAAATTTTTCAAAAATTTCCTATTTTTATAGGAAATTTTTCAAAAATTTCCTATTTTTATAGGGAATTTTTCAAAAATTTCCTATTTTTATAGGAAATTTTTCAAAAATTTCCTATTTTTATAGGAAATTTTTCAAAAATTTCCTATTTTTATAGGAAATTTTTCAAAAATTTCCTATTTTTATAGGAAATTTTTCAAAAATTTCCTATTTTTATAGGAAATTTTTCAAAAATTTCCTATTTTTATAGGAAATTTTTCAAAAATTTCCTATTTTTATAGGAAATTTTTCAAAAATTTCCTATTTTTATAGGAAATTTTTCAAAAATTTCCTATTTTTATACGAAATTTTTCAAAAATTTCCTATTTTTATAGGAAATTTTTCAAAAATTTCCTATTTTTATAGGAAATTTTTCAAAAATTTCCTATTTTTATAGGAAATTTTTCAAAAATTTCCTATTTTTATAGGAAATTTTTCAAAAATTTCCTATTTTAATAGGAAATTTTTCAAAAATTTCCTATTTTTATAGGAAATTTTTCAAAAATTTCCTATTTTTTTAGGAAATTTTTCAAAAATTTCCTATTTTTATAGGAAATTTTTCAAAAATTTCCTATTTTTATAGGACATTTTTCAAAAATTTCCTATTTTTATAGGACATTTTTATAGGAAATTTTTCAAAAATTTCCTATTTTTATAGGAAATTTTTCAAAAATTTCCTATTTTTATAGGAAATTTTTCAATAATTTCCTATTTTTATAGGAAATTTTTCAAAAATTTCCTATTTTTATAGGAAATTTTTCAAAAATTTCCTATTTTTATAGGAAATTTTTCAAAAATTTCCTATTTTTATAGGGAATTTTTCAAAAATTTCCTATTTTTATAGGAAATTTTTCAAAAATTTCCTATTTTTATAGGAAATTTTTCAAAAATTTCCTATTTTTATAGGAAATTTTTCAAAAATTTCCTATTTTTATAGGAAATTTTTCAAAAATTTCCTATTTTTATAGGAAATTTTTCAAAAATTTCCTATTTTTATAGGAAATTTTTCAAAAATTTCCTATTTTTATAGGAAATTTTTCAAAAATTTCCTATTTTTATAGGAAATTTTTCAAAAATTTCCTATTTTTATAGGAAATTTTTCAAAAATTTCCTATTTTTATAGGAAATTTTTCAAAAATTTCCTATTTTTATACGAAATTTTTCAAAAATTTCCTATTTTTATAGGAAATTTTTCAAAAATTTCCTATTTTTATAGGAAATTTTTCAAAAATTTCCTATTTTTATAGGAAATTTTTCAAAAATTTCCTATTTTTATAGGAAATTTTTCAAAAATTTCCTATTTTAATAGGAAATTTTTCAAAAATTTCCTATTTTTATAGGAAATTTTTCAAAAATTTCCTATTTTTTTAGGAAATTTTTCAAAAATTTCCTATTTTTTTAGGAAATTTTTCAAAAATTTCCTATTTTTATAGGAAATTTTTCAAAAATTTCCTATTTTTATAGGACATTTTTCAAAAAATTTCCTATTTTTATAGGACATTTTTCAAAAATTTCCTATTTTTATAGGACATTTTTCAAAAATTTCCTATTTTTATAGGACATTTTTCAAAAATTTCCTATTTTTATAGGACATTTTTCAAAAATTTCCTATTTTTATAGGACATTTTTCAAAAATTTCTTATTTTTATAGGAAATTTTTCAAAAATTTCCTATTTTTATAGGAAATTTTTCAAAAATTTCCTATTTTTATAGGAAACTTTTCAAAAATTTCCTATTTTTATAGGAATTTTTTCAAAAATTTCCTATTTTTATTGGAAATTTTTCAAAAATTTCCTATTTTTATAGGAAATTTTTCAAAAATTTTCTATTTTTATAGGAAATTTTTCAAAAATTTCCTATTTTTATAGGAGATTTTTCAAAAATTTCCTATTTTTATAGGAAATTTTTCAAAAATTTCCTATTTTTATAGGAAATTTTTCAAAAATTTCCTATTTTTATAGGAAATTTTTCAAAAATTTCCTATTTTTATAGGACATTTTTCAAAAATTTCCTATTTTTATAGGACATTTTTCAAAAATTTCCTATTTTTATAGGACATTTTTCAAAAATTTCCTATTTTTATAGGACATTTTTCAAAAATTTCCTATTTTTATAGGACATTTTTCAAAAATTTCCTATTTTTATAGGACATTTTTCAAAAATTTCCTATTTTTATAGGACATTTTTCAAAAATTTCCTATTTTTATAGGACATTTTTCAAAAATTTCCTATTTTTATAGGACATTTTTCAAAAATTTCCTATTTTTATAGGAAATTTTTCAAAAATTTCCTATTTTTATAGGAAATTTTTCAAAAATTTTCTATTTTTATAGGAAATTTTTCAAAAATTTCCTATTTTTATAGGAGATTTTTCAAAAATTTCCTATTTTTATAGGAAATTTTTCAAAAATTTCCTATTTTTATAGGAAATTTTTCAAAAATTTCCTATTTTTATAGGAAATTTTTCAAAAATTTCCTATTTTTATAGGAAAATTTTTCAAAAATTTCCTATTTTTATAGGAAATTTTTCAAAAATTTCCTATTTTTATAGGAAATTTTTCAAAAATTTCCTATTTTTATAGGAAATTTTTCAAAAATTTCCTATTTTTATAGGAAATTTTTCGAAAATTTCCTATTTTTATAGGAAATTTTTCAAAAATTTCCTATTTTTATAGGAAATTTTTCAAAAATTTTCTATTTTTATAGGAAATTTTTCAAAAATTTCCTATTTTTATAGGAAATTTTTCAAAAAATTTCCTATTTTTATAGGAAATTTTTCAAAAATTTCCTATTTTTATAGGAAATTTTTCAAAAATTTCCTATTTTTATAGGAAATTTTTCAAAAATTTCCTATTTTTATAGGAAATTTTTCAAAAAACTACTATTTTTATAGGAAATTTTTCAAAAATTTCCTTTTTTTATAGGAAATTTTTCAAAAATTTCCTTTTTTTATAGGAAATTTTTCAAAAATTTCCTTTTTTTATAGGAAATTTTTCAAAAATTTCCTATTTTTATAGGAATTTTTCAAAAATTTCCTATTTTTATTGGAAATTTTTCAAAAATTTCCTATTTTTATAGGAAATTTTTCAAAAATTTCCTATTTTTATAGGAAATTTTTCAAAAATTTCCTATTTTTATAGGAAATTTTTCAAAAATTTCCTATTTTTATAGGAAATTTTTCAAAAATTTCCTATTTTTATAGGAAATTTTTCAAAAATTTCCTATTTTTATAGGAAATTTTTCAAAAATTTCCTATTTTTATAGGAAATTTTTCAAAAATTTCCTATTTTTATAGGAAATTTTTCAAAAGTTTCCTATTTTTATAGGAAATTTTTCAAAAATTTCCTATTTTTATAAAAAATTTTTCAAAAATTTCCTATTTTTTTATAGGAAATTTTTTAAAAATTTGCTTTTTTTAGAGAATCTGTTTTAAATTTTCCTTCTTTTATATGAAATTTTTCAAAAATTTTTTAAATTTTTTCTGTAAAATTAGGAAAATATTAGAAAAATATCCTATAAAAGTAGGAAATTTTTGAAAAATTTCGAAAAATTAACTATTTATATAAAATTTATAATTTACAGCAAATTTTTAAAAACTTTCTATTAATGGCAAATTTCGAAAAATTTACTTTTTATAGCAAATTTTCAAAAAATTTGTCAAAATTTACGAAAAATTGTCATTCGCTGCAAATTTCCAAAAAAAAAAATACTATTTATAGCAGATTTTCAATAAATGTATATTTAAAGCAAATTTGTGAAATTTTTTTTTTATAGCAAATTGTCGAAAAATTTACTATTTATTTTATTTCGAAAATTTGCTATAAAGAGTAAAGGCTTTGCAGTGAATGACAACTTCTTGTAAATTAGCTACAAGACAAAATTTTTCGAAAATTTGCTATAAACATTAAATTTTTCGAAATTTGCTATGAATAATTAATTTTTCGAAACTTTCTATAAATAGTTAATTTTTTAATTATTTAAAGATTTACTATAAAAAGCTAATTTTTTGAATATTTGCTATTAAATAAAAAAATTTACTAGAAGTACTAAAATTTTCAAAAATTTACTTATAAACATTTTTTTTTAAATTATTAAAAAAATTTAGTTTTTCTGTAAAAATTATATATCAATACTAGTAGCAATAACTTCCTTAGTATTTGCACTAGAATTTGTTTAGTCATTTCTCCTCTTTTAATTAAATTTTCTTTTGACCTATTATCATTTATCTGCCTCATTTCAAACTTCTGCCATAAATAATTAACAACAAGTTCATGCTTATTAAAAATATCTACTAAAAACTTTAAATTTGTTAAACTTTCTGTTTAGCACTTAGTTTGATTTATCTGCCCCAGTTTAGTACTTCCACCAAAATGACCCACATCCTTGCAGCAGAAAGTGTTTTTTTCTTAGCTACCCATTAAGGACATGCCAATAGTGTTTGTTTTTTTTTTTTGTTTTACCTGAAAACAGAGTCACTTTTCACTGCTATTGCAAAAGTTGGCCAATTAAAAAGTTTTAATGTTGCAAACATATGATTTAATGTCTTGTTTGTTCCAAGTCCTTTATTTAACTAGTGACCAGCTCAAAGTATATGTTTCTAACTTTTTCTTTGTTACGTTATCGATTTTTTTCATTTTTTTTTATTTAAAAAGAAACAAAGAACTCATGTTATTTTCTAAAAAAAAGAACATCTGACTTTTATGTTGTTTAAATTAGAACAAGTTTCCCCTACTTAAGTTTTTTTTTTATATTATTGTCACCGTTTGTTGGTTTTTTTCTTAGTTGACTTGTGCTGCTATTTCGCTTTATTATTGGGCCTAAGGATATTTTCCTAATATATATTTTTTCCTTTGTTTTGTTTTTTTTTCTGTTTTAGTTTTTCTTTAACATTTTAATATATTTATGATTTACAAACACTGCCAAGTTCTTATATTTGTACTATACTTTGAGTTTTTTTGTCTGGTGTCAGTGTGTATGAAAGTTTTATGACAATATGTGTCTGTGGCACCGGTAGTCATAAAGGAAGTGACAAACATTAACATACATAAAGGAGATCTTTTTTGTCCTTTAAGGAAAAAGCTGTACAAATATTAAATATAGAATATTAACTCTTACAGAACATAGATCATACTGTAACAAGAAAAAAATTCAATCATATTTTTTATATAGACATATACATATGAATGTATGAAAAAATATGCAAATAATGACATAACAAAGAAGCCGCTTCTGACGCTTTTCTACATACATACAAATTCAATACAAGGAAAAACAAAATTTTACGGCACAAAAATAAGATATTTAAAAACCCAAATAAAAAAAGCTTGATAAATAAGAAATTTCTGAAAAAATTATATAAAAATAATAAAAAATTAAAAATTTAAAAATTTTCTATAAAATTAAGACTGTTGTGAAAAATTTTGTATAAAAATAAGAAATTTTTGAAAAAAAAATCCTATAAAAATGTCTATAAAGATAAGAAATTTTTAAAGAATTTCCTATAAGAATCAGAAACTTTTAAAAATTTCCTATAAAAATTAGAAATTTTTGAAAAATAGAAATGGGAAATTTTTCAAAAAATTCCTATAAAAATAGGAAATTTTTGAAAAATTACCTATAAAAATAGAAAAATAGAAATCTTTGAAAAATTTCCTATAAAAGTATTAAATTTTTGAAAACGTTTCCTATAAAAATAACAAATTTTTGAAAAATTTTCTAGAAAAATATAAAATTTTTGAAAAATTTCCTATAAAAATATAAAATTTTTGAAAAATTTCCTATAAAAATATAAAATTTTTGAAAAATTTCCTATAAAAATAGAAAATTTTTGAAAAATTTCCTATAAAAATAGAAAATTTTTGAAAAATTTCCTATAAAAATAGGAAATATTTCAAAAAGGAAGTTTTTCAAAAATTTCTATTTTTATAGGAAATTTTTCAAAAATTTCCTATTTTGATAGGAAATTTTTCAAAAATTTCCTATTTTTATAGGAAATTTTTCAAAAATTTCCTATTTTTATAGGAAATTTTTCAAAAATTTCCCATTTTTATAGGAAATTTTTCAAAAATTTCCTATTTTTATAGGAAAATTTTCGAAAATTTCCTACTTTTATAGGAAATTTTCGAAAATTTCCTACTTTTATAGGAAATTTTTCAAAAGGTTCCTATTTTTATAGGAAATTTTTCAAAAATTTCCTATTTTTATAGGAAATTTTTTAAAAATATCCTATTTTTATATAATTTTTTTCAAAAATTTCCAATTTTTATAGGAAATTTTTCAAAAATTTCCCATTTTTATAGGAAATTTTTCAAAAGTTTCCTATTTTTATAGGAAATTTTTCAAAAACAGAAATTTTTTGAAAAATTTCCTATAAAAATATGAAATTTTTGAAAAATTTCCTATAAAAATAGGAACTTTTTGAAAAATTTCCTATAAAAATTGGAAATTTTTGAAAAATTTCCTATAAAAATAGGAAATTTTCGAAAATTTTCCTATAAAAATAGGAAATTTTTTGAAAAATTTTCCATAAAAATAGGAAAATTTTGAAAAATTCCTTATAGAAATAGGAAATTTTTAAAAACATTTCCTATAGAAATAGGATATTTTTGAAAAAATTTCTTTTATAAGTATAGAAAATTTTTAATAAAAAAAGGAACTATTTTAAAAATTTTATATAAAAATAAGAAATAACCCACTGTGCACTTGTTAATAATTTTAAACAAAGGAGAACTGTGTTACATTATCAACTCCAAAAATAATGTGTGTAAAAAATGATTTAGAGTTTAAGTACGAGATACATTTTATAAGTTGTTTAAAAAATGTAAGTTTAGGTAAGATTAGAAAGTAACGAAAATTAAAAAAAACATGTAAATTAAAATTTATTTGTACAATAGTCTCCAAAAATTGTTCCCAAAATATCTCAGATTTTTCAGGAGTCCACAAAATCAATCCATAACCCTCTTCTAAAGAACAGCTAAATGCAAAAGCTCATATCAACTAATATTTTTCATTACAATGAAAAACCCTCAAGAAAAAATTTCTGTGATTTCTATTGTATGATTTTTTTGTATCATTAGGTACACTCATTCATATTCGTTCATTCACTCATACATTCATGGTCCTTGTTTGTGTTTAAAAACAACTACTACAAAAACAAAACCCCAGAAAACCCAAAGTCAAAAACAAAACTAGTTACTAGTGGGTAGTAGTTAAAGCAGTGGCAACAGGACAAAAAGATTGGAATGAAATGAGCGACAAAAACTCAAAAAACGAATATCGGAGAAAATATTTCAAACACACATTGAGAATTTATAACATTCACATGTAAATTGCGCCAAACGAACTTATTATGCAAATTGCCAACAGCAAATGGAGAACAAAATTGATTTTCCTTTTTTATACCAAACACATATACACATAACTAACTATATCTGGTTCATATTTACATACACATTCTTCTCGAATTCTTAAAAAGGAAATATACAAATTTATGCATACACGTTCACGGTTATGTAAATATATACATAAGTATGCATGTAAGAATGCTTCTATATAAAATATATGGAATTTATTTTTAAATTAATATATTCTTATATATTTATATTTATGCAAGTAAATTCTATCTTTCAAATCCTAGGATTTCCTCTGGATTTATAGCAAATATTTAAAAGTGGATCGCAAAAGAAAACAAGGTTAAGTTTAAGTTAAGATATATTTTAAAAATTTTGATCTCACAAAGTCCTATATTAAATTTATTTAAATACAGAGGAAGAGACTACGATATACATTAAGATATAGACTAAGACATAGAGTAAGTCATAGACTAAGACATAGACTAAGACAAAGACTAAGACATAGACTAAGACATAGACTAAGACATAGACTAAGACATAGACCAAGATATAGACTAAGACATAGACTAAGACATAGACTAAGACATAGACTAAGACATAGACTAAGACATAGACTAAGTCATAGACTAAGACATAGACTAAGACATAGACTAAGACATAGACTAAGACAAAGACAAAGACATAGACTAAGACATAGACTAAGACATAGACTAAGACATAGACTAAGACATAGACTAAGACATAGACTAAGACATAGACTAAGACATAGACTAATACATAGACTAAGACATAGACCAAGACATAGACTAAGACATAGAATAAGACATAGACTAAGACGTAGACTAAGACATAGACTAAGACATAGACTAAGACATAGACTAAGACATAGACTAAGACATAGACTAAGACATAGACTAAGACATAGACTAAGACATAGACTAAGACATAGACTAAGACATAGGATAAGACATAGACTAAGACATAGACTAAGACATATACTAAGACATAGACTAAGACATAGACTAATATATAGGCTAAGACATAGACTAAGACATAGACTAAGACATAGACTAAGACATAGACTAAGACATATACTAAGACATAGACTAAGACATAGACTAAGACATAGACTAAGACATAGACTAAGACATAGACTAAGACATATACTAAGACATAGACTAAGACATAGACTAAGACATAGACTAATACATAAACTAAGACATAGACTAAGACATAGACTAAGACATAGACTAAGACATAGACTAAGACATAGACTAAGACATAGACTAAGACATAGACTAAGACATAGACTAAGACATAGACTAAGATATAGGCTAAGACATAGACTAAGACATAGACTAAGACATAGACTAAGACATAGACTAAGACATAGACTAAGACATAGACTAAGACATAGACTAAGACATAGACTAAGACGTAGACTAAGACATAGACTAAGACGTAGACTAAGACATAGACTAAGACATAGACTAAGACATAGACTAAGACATAGACTAAGACATAGACTAAGACATAGACTAAGACATAGACTAAGACATAGACTAAGACGTAGACTAAGACATAGACTAAGACGTAGACTAAGACATAGACTAAGACATAGACTAAGACATAGACTAAGACATAGACTAAGACATAGACTAAGACGTAGACTAAGACATAGACTAAGACATAGACTAAGACATAGACTAAGACATAGACTAAGACATAGACTAAGACATAGACTAAGACATAGACTAAGACATAGACTAAGACGTAGACTAAGACATAGACTAAGACGTAGACTAAGACATAGACTAAGACGTAGACTAAGACATAGACTAAGACATAGACTAAGACATAGACTAAGACATAGACTAAGACATAGACTAAGACATAGACTAAGACATAGACTAAGACATAGACTAAGACGTAGACTAAGACATAGACTAAGACGTAGACTAAGACATAGACTAAGACATAGACTAAGACATAGACTAAAACATAGACTAAGACATAGACTAAGACATAGACTAAGACATAGACTAAGATATAGACTAAGACATAGACTAAGACATAGACTAAGACATAGACTAAGACATATACTAAGACATAGACTAAGACATAGACTAAGACATAGACTAAGACATAGACTAAGAAGACATAGACTAAGAAGACATAGACTAAGACATAGACTAAGACATAGACTAAGACATAGACTAAGACATAGACTAAGACATAGACTAAGACATAGACTAAGACATAGACTAAGACATAGACTAAGACATAGATTAAGACTTAGACTAAGACATGGACTAAGACATAGACTAAGACATAGACTAAGACATAGACTAAGACATAGACTAAGACATAGACTAAGACATAGACTAAGACATAGACTAAGACATAGATTAAGACTTAGACTAAGATATATATTAAGACTTAGACTAAGACATAGACTAAGACATAGACTAAGACATAGACTAAGACATAGACTAAGACATAGACTAAGACATAGACTAAGACATAGACTAAGACATAGACTAAGACATAGAATAAGACATAGACTAAGACATAGACTAAGACATAGACTAAGACATAGACTAAGACATAGACTAAGACATAGACTAAGACATAGACTAAGACATAGACTAAGACATAGACTAAGACATAGACTAAGACATAGACTAAGACATAGACTAAGACATAGACTAAGACATAGACTAAGACATAGACTAAGACATAGACTAAGACATAGACTAAGACATAGACTAAGACATAGACTAAGACATAGACTAAGACATAGACTAAGACATAGACTAAGACATAGACTAAGACATAGACTAAGACATAGACTAAGACATAGACTAAGACATAGACTAAGACATAGACTAAGACATAGACTAAGACATAGACTAAGACATAGACTAAGACATAGACTAAGACATAGACTAAGACATAGACTAAGAAGACATAGACTAAGAAGACATAGACTTAGAAGACATAGACTTAGACATAGACTAAGATATAGACTAAGATATAGACTAAGACACTGACTAAGACATAGACTAAGACATTAACTAAATCATAGACTAAGATATAGACTAAGACATAGAAAAATATGTTTCGCTTCCTTTGTCAACAAATTTTTGTGCCAATTTTCACTAAAAATGACATACTTTAGAAAGTCGAGGGTGTTTTGAATTTAGATCTTCTTTGTATATTGTATTTTCTTCTACGTGTGTTAATGCCGATACTTAAACGAAACAATATTTATATAAAAAGCGAACTTTTATAGCATAAATGCATAAGTACTTTCATATTTAGACCTTTGGCTGTGTACTTGTATTGTGTAAGCAATTGTCGCTTGAATTATTCCGCCACAATAAATTCCTTTTGAACAAAAAACCAAAACGGTTCAGCGATTATTTATAACTTTTTTTTTTGTATGCAAATGGAAATATGAATGAATTTCTTTATAATAGTTTTAAAATGATTTAATATGTGCTTTTTATATATAACAGGTGGGATAAAAAGTTCGAAGGCAAACACTTTGTTTATCAAACTAAGTTTGAGCGAACTTTTTAGCCGATCTGTTTAATACTTTTATAGATTTGAACTAAGCTTATAAATAAATAAAAATAAAACCATCTTAAAACTTCGAATGAAATCTCATTTTAGATGTAAATTGTAGGTTAGGTTTTTGTTCTTAATTTCCAGAAAATTTACGAATAAAGAGTTTGTTACATTTTTTATTTACCTTTACTTTTAGTAAACAGATCTCAATTTGCACATAGTAAAAAATTATATTTCAATTACAAAACATTTTATATTTTTTTATTAAAAATAAATGCTTAACTGCTTAACCTTAAGCCTTAATATTTATCCTACTTAATGCAAGTTTATATAAACTAAGACATACTTACAAGCAAACTTGGAGTTATCATATAAACATATATACACATGCATATATCCATACATTTTTAACAGAGGATGGATCTCAAACAAAAGCTTACATTCAGATTAAGTAGAATAAAAACATTTTTTTAATATCTTGTATTACTTATTACAATTAGCAAAAAAAAATCTCTCCATCATATTTATATATGACATTGCTAAAGTCTTTCCTTACATGACTCTGTCTATCCGCATGCTTTCACATGAGCTTCAGAATGACAAGCAGATAGACATATGGTTTATATGTCTGGTCTTTACAGTCATAATTTTGTCAGTGTCTTTGTTAGTAGAGTCCTTTAAAGGAGCTTAACAAAAAAAAAAAAAAAATGTTAATACGATTATCTCGTATTTATATTTGTATATTTAACAGAAAATAAATCTTTTATATTTGTTAAGGCTAAAGCATTATTATGTTTTTCCTTTATAAAAACTTTCCTGCAACATTTGCATGTAACAAAAACAAATACTTCACATGTAATTTAACAACAACAACGAAATATGTATGATTTACCATAAGAGAGATCCTTTTAATTTTTATTTAGGTTTAAGGACAGAAACACTTGGAGAAAAAATTCAGTTAAGAAAAATTAGAATAGAACTTATTTCTTTACTATTTTGTGGATTTTAAATAAGAAATTTTTGCAAAATTTCACATTAAAATAAGAAATTTTTTAAAAAATTTCCTACAAAGATAAGAAATTTTTGAACAATTTTCTATACAAAATGAAATTTTTGAAAAATTTCCTATAAAAATAACAAATTTTCAAAAAATTTCCTAATGAAAATAAGAAGTTTTTGGAAATTTTCTTCTAAAATTAAGAAATTTTTGAAAAATTTCCTACAAAAATAAGAAATTTTAAAAATCTTTCTATAAAAGCAAAAGATGTTTTAACAATTTTCTTAAAAAATTAAGAAATTTTTAAAAATTTTCTATAAGAAATAAGAAATTTTGGAAAATGTTCCTATAAAAATAAGTAATTTAATAAAAATCCTATGAAAATAAGAAATTATAGAAAAGTTTCCTATAAAAATAAGTAATTTTTGGAAAATTCATATGAAAATAAGAAATTTTTGAAAATTTTCCTATGAAATAATATTTTTTTTTTAAATTCAATATAAAAATAAGAAATTTTTGAAAAATTTTCGATAAAAATTTCGTATAAAAATAAGAAATTTTTGAAAAATTTCCTATAAAAATTAGAAGGTTTTGTAAAATTTCCTATAAAAAATGGAAACTTTTGAAAAATTTCCTATAATAGCAAGAAATTTTTAAAAAAATTTCCTATAAAAATAAAAAAATTTTACAAAATTACCTATAAAAATAAGAAATATTTCTTATAAAAATAAAAAATTTTTGAAAAATTTCTTATAAAGATAAGAAATTTCTGAAAAATTTTCTAAAAAAAAAAAAAAATTGAAAAATTTCTTATAAAAATAAAAAATTTTGAAAAATTTCTTATAACAATAAGAAAATTTTGAAAAGATATCGTATAAAGATAAGAAAGTTTTAAAAAATTTCCTATAAAAATAAGAAATTTTTAAAAAAATTTCTTAAAAAATAAGAAATTAAAAAGAAAAACTTGTAAATAAAATTTTTAAAAATTTTCTATAAAAATAAGAAATTTAAAAAAAAATTGTAAAATGTTCCTATAAAAATAAGAAATTATTTAAAAAATCCTATAAAAATAAGAAATTTTTGAAAAAGAAGGAGTTCAGAAAAATTTCCTATGAAAATAAGAATTTTTTTAAATCTTTATAGAAGATAAGTAAGAAATTTTTTAAAAACTTCCTAAAAAATTAGAAATTTTTGAAAAATTTCCTATAAAAATAAGAAATTTTTGAAAAATTTTCTCCTATAAAGATAAGAAATTTTTAAAAATTTCCTATAAAAATAAGAACTTTTTAAAAAAATTCCTAATAGAAATAAGAAATTTTTGAAAAATTTCCTATAAAATTAAGAAATTTTTGAAAAATTTCCTAAAAAAGAAGAATTTTTGAAAAACTTCCTATATAAATAAGAAATTTTAAAAATTTTCCTATAAAAGAAAGAGATTTTCAAAAATTTTTTTTAAAAAATTAAGAAATTCTTGAAAAATTTTCAGTAAAGATAAGAAAAATTTTTTATAAATTTCCTATAGAAATAAGAAATTTTTAAACTGTGGAGACCCTGGAAGGTGTCGTATTCTAAAAGCTGATATTAAAAATTTGGATAAAATTATTCAAGGCGCAATTGCCAATTTTGAGCGCGAAAACTGGAAGAAGTTCCTTGGGAGTATACACCTCAATGACAAGACATTTAAGACTATTAGGGCTGCGACTGGACAGAATAAACGGTTGACCATACATGACTTACTAGACCCAGGGAACACCTTGGTATCTGATGACAGTAGAAAAGCTAATCTGCTAGCGGATTACTTCTCTGATGTTCACCAAGGTGGACAACAAACTAACAATGACTTATTTTCAGAGACTGTTTTGGACCGAGTCAATGATTTGCATGACGAACCAATTACAGCATTTGGTCAGTCACTAACAGCTGATGGTAATAATGGGGGTAGTTTTGGCTTTATTCAAGCAGAGATGATGGGTGCTGCCATAAAACGGAGACCAAACAAAAAGTCGAGTGGGATTGATGGTATCCCGGACGTAGTTCTTAAGAGAACTCGAAAAGAAACTTGGCGTTTTATGGCAGTTCTTTTCAATCACTGCATTAATATCGGCTACTTTCCACGTAATTGGAAAAAAGCCATCATTGTGCCAATTCCAAAGCCAAAAACTGACCCTAAGTTATGTAGCAATTACAGGCCAATTTCACTTCTATCTTCCTTTGGGAAACTTTTGGAATTCTTTATTCTTAGTCAAATTAATGACAAGATCGATGAGGGGAATGTTCTTGCTGAATCTCAATTTGGATTCAAGCGTGGTCACTCAACCTCACATGCACTGACAGTCTTTGCTGATTATGTAGCTAGGGGTCTCAATAAGAGATACCCTACTATAGCAGTGAGCTTAGACTTTGCCAAAGCTTTTGACACAGCCTGGCAAAATGGAATCATATACAAGATGATAAATCTTGGATTTGATAGACATCTTTGCAGGTTTGTATCAAACTTTTTGAGCGGAAGAAAGTTCAGTGTGAGGGTGGGTGACTGTCGCTCTGATGAAAAATTGGTATCTGCTGGAGTTCCTCAGGGTTCTCTTCTCGGTCCTGTTTTGTACAATATTTTGGTCCATGATATTCCAAAGCCATCAGAGGGTGATCTTCTCTTATCTTATGCAGACGATATACTTATTGCTTCTTCAGGTCCATTATTATCAAGGGCAGGAGAAAATATCTTTATCCAAATAGTAGGAAGTTCATTCCATCCCTTATGGTTGGTAATGAACTTATTACTGTTTCGGATAGGATAAAATATTTGGGCGTAATCTTCCACGAAAATTTTGAATTTTACCGCCACATCGACTATGTGTTACAGCGCACAAAACTCACTTTTGCGATCTATCGAGGCATTCTTGGTAGACAAGGGTGCTTGGATAGGAAAGTGGGTCTGCTACTCTACAGACAGATTATCCGTCCCCTTATGTCTTATGCCTTTCCAGTTTGGTTCAGAATCTCTTCTGCCCAGATGGAAAGGCTTAGGGTATGGGAGAGGAAAATCTTGGTAGCTTGTTTGTCCTTAAAACGCAAACAAGGACCTGATGGAATATACCGTAGACCATCTAACAGGTCAGTTTATGCGGGGATCAATTTTGATCGTATCGATGGTTACATGATCAGATCGGGCTTGACATTTCTTGATAAGGCACGTTCTCTTGAGAACGGTCTTGTCCAGGAATGTTTTGGCCGCTCTGTTGATGTTGATTCCATCCATCTAATTCGGTATATGTCTCCGATAGACCTTTTAACGCTAAGAGATGCTAATCTTCTATACCAGGGTGCAAACCTGATGTTCTATCATCGTAGAATTAGAACTTTAAACATTAATAACACTGTGTACAACACTGCCCAATAGGATATTTGTGCAATATATTCTTCCCTCTTCACCTTTTGTAAATAATTTTCCCTCTATCCTATCTCTATTGTAAATATTTTTCATTTAGTCTTAAGCTATTTTTAAGTAATTATAAGTATAGATATAATCATAATTTTTAATAGTATCCTTTTTTCCATTTTTGAGGAACTTTAAATAATATAATATTCAAATAAATTTTGTAACATAATTGTATTACACGTAACTTAAATAGTTATTGTGCCATGTAAATATTTATAAAAATGTCTTAGTCATAGAAAAATACAAATGTATGCAGGGAAATATAATTAGTATTAAAATAGTATTAGAAAAACATGTATAAAAAAGAAATTTATTGAAATAAAAAACTTGAACTTGAACTAGAAATTTTTAAAAAATTTTCAATAGAAATAAGAAATTTTTAAAAAATTTTCTATAGAAATAAGAAATTTTTAAAAAATTTCCTATAGAAATGAGATATTAAAAAAAATAGATTGTTTTTTTTTTTAAATAAGACATTTTTAAAAAGTTTTCTATAAAAAATAATAATTTTTTTAAAATTTTGATATAAAATAATAAATTTTTAAAAAATTTCCTATAAAAATAAGAAATTTTTGAAAAAATTCTTATAAAAATAAGAAATTTTTGAAAAATTTACTATAAAAATACAAAATTTTTGAAAACTTTACTATAAAATTTTGAAACATTTGAAAAATTTCATAGAAAAACAAGAAATTTAAAAAAAATTTCCTATAAATACAAGAAGTTTTTGAAAAATTTTGAAAAAAAATAAAAAATATCTTATAAAAATAGGAAATTTTTGAAAAAGTTCTTATAAAACGAACAATTTCTTGTAAAAAATAAGAAATAGTAAAATTTTTTTAAAAACAGTAAATTTTCGAAAATTTTACTAATTATAGAAAAATTATTAGAAATTTACTAAAAATAGCAAAATTTCGAAAATTTTACTAAAAATAGTAAAATTTTGAAAATTTTGCGAAAATTAGTAAATTTTAAAAATTGTACTAAAAATAGCACAATTTTAAAAACTTTAGTATTCATAGTAAATTTTGAAAACTTTGCTAAAAATAGTGAAATTTTGGAAATTTAGTACAGATAGTCAAATTTTACTAAAGATAGTAAAATTTTGAAAATTTTTCTAAAATAGCTAAACTTGGAGTATTTAACTAAAAATAGTTAAATTTACCTAAAATTTGAAAGTTGAAAGTTTTACAAAAAATATAAAATTTACAGCCTGTTCACAAAACTTTCATACGTTAGAAGGCAATCGAATACTACCCAAACGATTAAGCTCTAAATTGAGTTCATTTTCTTTTTTCGTTTAGAAATAAAAGCTTCGTAATGAAATATCAAATAATAGTATTGCCATGATATATTTTATTATTTTCCTGAAAGCTTTTCATATAAAACTTAAGACTTTTGTAAAATGATGTTAACCCTAGAACTGAATAAAATCAAAAATAAATAAAAACAAAAAATAATAACATTTAAATTTTTTTTCAAAATTAAATGCAAATTTGTTTTATAAAACGATGTTGTAAATATGTTGTTGCTGAGTTGACAGCCCTTGCCCGGGAAACTTTGGGTCATTTCGGTACATAGAACCGGCTGTCGCGGAAATGATAAAACGATTTTCTGGGCATGGGAATTCAATATGATGTCTGTTGGACAAATCCCATTTTCAAGTAAGAGATACGGTGTAAGAGATACTTACTTTATCTGACCTCCGTTCTATTTACACCAGCTACATATATCAGACCGAAAATGGAATATAACTCTCATGTAAGGGCCGGTGCTTCAAAGTCTATTTTGAAGTTCTCGAGCGAATGCAGGTGAAAACAAACAGTAGGTTATCCAACTCTATTCCTCTATAGTTACTATTTTGAACGAAATCAGGGAACTCGTTCCCGATACTCGAAATTCTTACCAAAACATAAGTTAGAGCGCATCCCTTCGTAGTAGATTGGCCAGTAGATAGAACAACAACACTACAAAGAAAATTCGTTATTTAGATGTACAGTTTGTATGCGGAAATTGCTTCCCGCAGAAGTTTTGCCAGTCAGTTGCAATATAGGGAAGTTCAAATCAAATGTCAACAAAAAACTTTTTTTTCCCCTCCCACAACCTTTTCCTAGCACCAACACAATGCATTGCATAAGTAGGGTCATCAACTGAGCGCTGGTCCTAAATTAAAAATAAACAAACATATTTTTGTTTCCCAGACGATTAGAATTATTCAATTGCCTAACATGACATTTACTTTCGTCTACACATTTCATATATGAACCAAAATTTTAAAAGCTTTTTCTTGTTTCACTCAAAAAAAAATTTCAAAAACCAAAAGTAAAATTTTTTTTGCCAGTTGATGTACAATTTGAAAAAATAGTAGTTTCAAAAACAGGCTGTTAGAAAATTTTACTAAAACTAGTAAAATTTTGAAAATTTTTATAAAAGTAGTAAAAAATTTGGAAATTGAACTCAAACGATTAAAATTTACTAATAAAAGTAAAATTTCGGAAATTTTACTTGAAATACAAAAATTTCAAAAATTTTACTTAAAATAGTAAAATTTCGGAAATTTTACTTGAAATAGTAAAATTTTAGATATTTTTCTAAAAATAGTGAAATTTCGGATTTATGAGCTAAAATAAAAAAAAAAATTATAATGTTACGAAAAGCTACTAAATTTTAAAAAATTTACAAATGTCGGAAATTTATTCTCTTAAAATATTTTACTAACTTTGCTGATTTTACTAAGATAATAAAATCGCTTTAAAAACTCACTTTTTATATAAAAAGTGAAATTTTGTTGAAAAAGTAAGTTTTTACTCAAAAAGTGACTTTTTACTGAAAAAGTGACTTTTTACTTAAGTTGAGATGAATTACAACCAAGATAACTCTGATCTTATCAAGTTAAGACCAATCACAATCGTTGCTTGGTATACAGCGTCCCCTAAGTCACCCAGAATACATAGAATATGATCTTTATTAAACTTATCCAGACCGGATAGAAAACACAACCTAGATTTTGAGCTAAGTTTTTCTGTCTCAATAATTCTTCATAAAAATTTCCTCAAATTTTCTTTTTCAAACTGTCTTCTGTTTATTCTTTTATAACCCTTTAGGGATCGTAATAGTAGACACAACCATAAAAAAGCGCAAGACAACAATAATAGTCAGCATAACTTAAAACAAAGCCAAATTGTCTACATCTAATTGTAAGATAGCCAAAGAAATGAAAAAGTTCAACTTAAATCGGGATTCCTAGAAAGAAAACATTCTACGAAGCATGAACAGTTTTGCATGTGTTTATTAAGAGCAGAATAATTGAAAGAAAAATTAAAAAAGAAAAGGTTTTTTAAATTCTTTTTCTTTAATAAACATTTTTTTCTTTGCTTTGAAGTTTTTCTTTTGTATTTTACTCATTTTCTGCGGAAGGTTAAAATAACAAAAAAAAACAAGATAATTTAGGAGCCAAAAACAAGGAAATTTTTGTAAAACAAGCAAATAATGAGATGTTCTAAAATAAGTGGAAATCGGAGAAGTATGGATAGGGTATGGTTGGCCTAGCAATTGATTGATTAACTTTATCATGACAACAAGTTATATTTTTGTAGTTTTAGCAAAGGTCTCATATTTTCAGTGAATTTGCCTAATTATTCTCTCAAAAATTTCCTCGAACATAATTCTTTTTTCCACATCATAACTTACCCCTAGAGTGAAACAAGCTAATTCTCTAGAAATGCCATTTGATCTTTAGACTTTGGGTAACCCTTTTTAACATTAGATATTATAATAATTTTTCTTTTGCATATTCTATTTTTTTTCGTTATAAATTTTCTATTTTTTTCCTCTTTAACAAATTTTTGTTTTCATAATTTTTTCATAGAAACTTTGCCTTTTATTTAGCCAAAGGCAAAAAGGACTAAAGAAATACATATTAAATGAATGTTTGTTTGTATGTGTTCAAATGTATTAGTTTAACAAACTTTATTGTATGAGTTGTAGGAGTGTTTGTTTTCACATAAACACACATAGATGTATATAAGCATAATACCAACCTAAAAAAGCATCCTTACAATTATACCCTTTATTCTTTATATTCAGCTAAGTTTTCTTTTTTGTTGTTGTTGCTGTTTTCATGGCTAACGTTGTTTGTACGCATATTTTTTTTTACTTGTGGTAGTTAGAGGTAAATTCTAATGAAAGACTAAAAAAATTGTACGGGTGTGTGTCGAAAATGAAGTCATGGTTGTAGATAAGAGCGGTACAGAAAAATAGTTGTTGCGGTCACTGAAGCAAGATCTTTATTGAATAAATGGCTTTTTAGGATAAAGTTTAATTTTGATTTAAAAAAGTGAATTTTTAATGAAAAGCTAACTTTAATTGAAAATTTGTAATTTTACTAAAAAAGTGACTTTTTACTTAGAAAGTGACTTTTTACTTAAAAAGTGAATTTTAACAATAAAAGAAAATAACTCTGAAAAAATGTATTTTTTACTGAAAAAGTGACCTTTTTCTGAAAAGGGTACTTCTTACTAAAAAAAAGTTTTTACTGCAAAAAATACTTTTTACTGAAAAAATATTTTTTTGCAGAAAAAGTGACCTTTACTGTAAAAAAAAAAAATTTTTACCTAATGAAGTGACTTTTTTTGCGGAAAAATATACTGTTTTTTTACTAAAAACTTGTAGTTTTAGTAAAAAGTGTAATTTTACTAAAAAATTGTATTTTTTATTAAAAGGTGACTTTTTATTTATTACTGAAAAGGTGACTTATTACTGAAAAAGTTACTTTTACTGAAAAAGTGACTTTTAACTGAAAATGTGACTTTTTTTTGGAATAAAAGACTTTTCAGTGAAAAAAATACTTTTAACAAAAAAATCTACTTTTTACTGAAAAAGTTACTTTTTACTGAAAAAGAGAATTTATATAAAAGTGACTTGTATTAAAAAAATACTTTTTAATAAAAAACTATTTTCTACAGAAGTCTAAGTTTTGCAAAATTTTCTAAAGAGAAAATTTTGCAAAATTTTCTTCAAAAGATCAAATTTTATAAAATTTTTATAGAAAAATTTGCAAAATTTTCGAAAAAAGACAAAATTTTGCAAAGTTTTCTTAAGAAGACTAAATTTTGCAAAACTGTTTATAGAAAACAAAATTTTTTATTCTTCTATAGAAAACCAAATTTTTCAAATTTTCTATAGAAGACAAAATTTTGCAAAATTTTCTATAGAAGACAAAATTTTGCAAAATTTTCTATAGAAGACAAAATTTTGCAAAATTTTCTATAGAAGACAAAATTTTGCAAAATTTTCTATAAAAGACAAAATTTTGCAAAATTTTCTATAAAAGACAAAATTTTGCAAAATTTTCTATAAAAGACAAAATTTTGCAAAATTTTCTATAAAAGACAAAATTTTGCAAAATTTTCTATAAAAGACAAAATTTTGCAAAATTTTCTATAAAAGACAAAATTTTGCAAAATTTTCTATAAAAGACAAAATTTTGCAAAATTTTCTATAAAAGACAAAATTTTGCAAAATTTTCTATAAAAGACAAAATTTTGCAAAATTTTCTATAAAAGACAAAATTTTGCAAAATTTTCTATAAAAGACAAAATTTTGCAAAATTTTCTATAAAAGACAAAATTTTGCAAAATTTTCTATAAAAGACAAAATTTTGCAAAATTTTCTATAAAAGACAAAATTTTGCAAAATTTTCTATAAAAGAGAAAATTTTGCAAAATTTTCTATAAAAGACAAAATTTTGCAAAATTTTTTATAGAATACAAAATTTTGCAAAATTTTCTATAGAAGACAAAATTTTGCAAAATTTTCTACAGAAGACAACATTTTGCAAAATTTTCTATAGAAGACAAAATTTTGCAAAATTTTCTATAAAAGACAAAATTTTGCAAAATTTTTTATAGAATACAAAATTTTGCAAAATTTTCTATAGAAGACAAAATTTTGCAAAATTTTCTACAGAAGACAACATTTTGCAAAATTTTCTATAGAAGACAAAATTTTGCAAAATTTTCTATAGAAGACAAAATTTTGCAAAATTTTCTATAGAAGACAAAATTTTGCAAAATTTTCTATAGAAGACAAAATTTTGTAAAATTTTCCATAGAAGACAAAATTTTGCAAAATTTTCTATAGAAGACAAAATTTTGCAAAATTTTCTATAGAAGACAAAATTTTGCAAAATTTTCTATAGAAGACAAAATTTTGCAAAATTTTCTATAGAAGACAAAATTTTGCAAAATTTTCTATAGAAGACAAAATTTTGCAAAATTTTCTATAGAAGACAAAATTTTGCAAAATTTTCTATAGAAGACAAAATTTTGCAAAATTTTCTATAGAAGACAAAATTTTGCAAAATTTTCTATAGAAGACAAAATTTTGCAAAATTTTCTATAGAAGACAAAATTTTGCAAAATTTTCTATAGAAGACAAAATTTTGCAAAATTTTCTATAGAAGACAAAATTTTGCAAAATTTTCTATAGAAGACAAAATTTTGAAAAATTTTCTATAAAAGACAAAATTTTGAAAAATTTTTCTGTAAAAGACAAAATTTTGCAAAATTTTCTATAAAAGACAAAATTTTGCAAAATTTTCTATAAAAGACAAAATTTTGCAAAATTTTCTATAAAAGACAAAATTTTGCAAAATTTTCTATAAAAGACAAAATTTTGCAAAATTTGCAAAATTTTCTATAAAGGACAAAATTTTGCAAAATTTTCTATAAAAAACAAAATTTTGCAAAATTTTCTATAGAAGACCAAATTTTTTATAGAAGACAAAATTTTACAATATTATTTATAGAAGACAAAATTTGGCAACATTTTATATAGAAGACAAAATTTTCTATAAAAGACAAAATTTTGCAAAATTTTCTATAAAGGACAAAATTTTGCAAAATTTTCTATAAAAAACAAAATTTTGCAAAATTTTCTATAGAAGACCAAATTTTTTATAGAAGACAAAATTTTACAATATTATTTATAGAAGACAAGATTTGGCAAAATTTTATATAGAAGACAAAATTTTCTATAAAAGACAAAATTTTGCAAAATTTTCTATAAAAGACAAGATTTTGCAAAATTTTCTATAGCAGACAAAATAAGTCAAAATTTTGCAAAGTTTTCTTAAGAAGGCAAAATTTTGCAGAATTATTTATAGAAGACAAAATATTCTATTCGTCTATAGAAGACAAAATTTTTCAAATTTTCTATGGAAGACAAAATTTTACAAAATTTTCTATAGAAGACAAAATTTTGCAAAATTTTTTAAAGAAGATAAAATTGTGCAAAACTTTCTATAGATGACGAAATTTTCCAAACTTTTCTATAGAAAACAAACTTTTGCAAAATTTTTTATAGAAGACAAAATTTTGCTAAATTTTCAATGAAGACAACATTTCTTAAAATTTCGTATAGAAGATAAAATTATGGAAAATTTTTTATAAAACACAAAATTTAGGAACATTTTCTGTAGAAAACATTTTGCAACATTTTCTAAAGAAAACAAAAACTTGCAAAAATTTTTAAAAGAAGACAAAAATTTTGCAAAAATTTTATAAAGAAGACAAAATTTTTGCAAAATTTTCTAAAGAAGACACAATTTTGAAAAATTGTATATAGAAGACCAAATCTAACGTTTGACCTTAAAGTCGATTTTCATTTCTGTTGAAGTCGTGCCGCTCTTTATTTTTTGCTGTTTTTCTATTTAATTCATGCTTTTCTTGTACAACAAACAATAAGCGACAAAGTCAAATGTCAGTGCCATTAATGGTTGAGAAAATTAAAAAGTTTTTTTCGTTTTCTTTTTTTATTATAACGAATTCCATTTTTTTGCTGCTTGTTTTCTTTCTATTCATTGCTCGTGTTTATTATTTTATTTTTAACGCCTTTTTTGTTAAAGGAAAACTAAAACAAACAATAGCAACAACTGCAAAAACAATAAAAAATTGTCATCAAACTGGAAAAAAATGGTAAATAAATATTTTGTTTAGAGCTGAAATAACAACTTCCGGTTAAAGGATTTCTTTTTCTTTGTTCTGAAACTCCCTAAAGAGGGAAGGAAGGACGATGGGGGTTTTTGAGGTAATAAGTGGGTGTTTGTTGTCTTTGTTAAGAAAATATTTACAACTTGAGTATTATAATAATTATAGTAAATTATCAGCTTCTTTTAATGTTAGACAAAAATTCAAAGGAATTTTGAATATTTTTCTTAAGGAAAAATTTTAATTAATACTTAGGGGTCTTATTTATTAACCTCAATTATTGATGAATCTAACTAACTGGGATGTTGGATATAAATTTTTTATCAAATAATTTAATTGGCTAAAAGACAAATGTTATTTAATAAAATTAACTTTTAATAAAGAAATGTGACTTTTTTATAATAAAATTAAAGTTTGACTGAAAAAAATACTTTTTGGCAAAAAAATGTATCGTAGGAAAAAATATTCTTTAGGAAATTTTTAGAGGAAAATTTGACTTAAAAAAAATTGGATAAAAACAAATTTTTCGGAAATTTATTACTTCTATTAGTGAGACAAATTGAATTCTATTTTTTTAATTTTTCATTAATTTATGCATCCAAATTAAACCACTGAAATTATAAAATGTCATATTGTCATATACGAAATTAAACAATATTTACAAATAGCAATATGTCAACAAATATTTATACACGTACACGTACTCGTACACTTACATTTATTTCTGTATATAGTTGACAAAATAAACATATTTGTATACAAATTAATTAAATGCCAAATAATAATATTAACGAAAAAATAATATTATTGTGATATTTGCAAATTTTAGAAACAACAAATTACAAAATCTGTAAATTTTTCATGTAATTTAAAAATCCAAAATTAGGTCATGACAAATTTAATTATTAATTTAAACCTTGTCATGTCGCCCCAAACTACAAATTTATTTTAAGTATAAATTGTAGTTTTTAGTAAATTTTGTCACATATAAGCTTTTCAGTCAAAAGTCACATTTACCTTGAACAGTCAATTTTGGTAAAAAAAAAATATTGTTTGATACAAAAATATTTCCCAAGTTTTGCAAAATTTTCTAAAGAAGACAAAGTTTTTTATAGAATACAAAATTTTGGAAAATTGTTTACAGATACCAGATTTTGCAAAATTTTCTTAAGAATACAAAATTTTGCACAATTTTTTTAAATTTTCCAAAAAAAAAAATATTTCTATAAAAGACAATAGTTTGCAAAATTTTCTACAGAGGACAATATTTTGCAAAATTTTCTAAAGAAGACAAAATTTTGTAAAATTTTCCAAAGAAGACAAATCTTTGAAAAATTATCTAAAGAAGACAAAATTTTGCAAAATTTTCTAAAGAAGATAAAATTTTGCAAAATTTTCTAAAGAAGATAAAATTTTGCAAAATTTTTTAAAGAAGATAAAATTTTGCAAACTTTTCTAAAGAAGATAAAATTTTGCAAAATTTTTTAAAGAAGACAAAATATTCTAAAGAAGACAGAATTTTGCAAAATTTCCTAAAGAAGATAAAATTTTGCAAAATTTAGTAAAGAAGATAAAATTTTGCAAAATTTAGTAAAGAAGACAAAATTTTGCAAAATTTTCTAAAGAAGATAAAATTTTGCAAAATTTTCTAAAGAAGACAAAATTTTGCACAATTTTCTAAAGAAGAAACAATTTTGCAAAATTTTCTAAAGAAGACAAAAATTTGAAAAATGTTGTAAAATTTTCTAAAGAAGACAAAATTATGCAAAATTTTCTAAAGAAGACAAAATTTTTTATAGAAGACAAAATTTTGGAAAATTTTTTACAGATACAAGATTTTGCAAAATTTTCTTAAGAATACAAAATTTTGCACAATTTTTTAAAATTTTCTAAAGAAAAATTTTCTACAAAAGACAATAGTTTGCAAAATTTTCAAAAAAAGACAAAATTTTGCAAAATTTTTTAAAGAAAACAAAATTTTGCAAAATTTTCTAAAGAAGACAAAATTTTGCAAAATTTTCTAAAGAAGATAAAATTTTGCAAAATTTTCTAAAGAAGATAAAATTTTGCAAAATTTTCTAAAGAAGATAAAATTTTGCAAAATTTTCTAAAGAAGATAAAATTTTGCAAAATTTTCTAAAGAAGATAAAATTTTGCAAAATTTTCTAAAGAAGACAAAATTTTGCACAATTTTCCAAAGAAGACGAAATTTTGCAAAATTTTCTGAAGAAGATTAAATTTTGCAAACTTTTCTAAAGAAGACAAATTTTGCAGAATTTTCTAAAGAAGACAAAATTTTATAAAATTTTCTATAGAAGACAAAATTTTGCAAAATTTTCTACAAAAGAAAAAATTTTCACAGAAGACAAAATTTTGCAAATTTTTTTATATAAGATGAAGTTTTGCAAAATTTTGAATAGAAGAAAAAATTTTGCAAAATTTTTGCAGAATTTGCAGAATGTTTTATAGAAGACAAAATTTTGCAAAATTTTCTAAAGAAGTCAAATTCTGCTAAATTTTCTAAAGAAGTCAAATTATGCTAAATTTTCTAAAGAAGACAAAATTTTGCCAAATTTTCTTTAGAAGACAAAATTTTGACAAAATTTTGCAAAAAATTTTTAAAGACGACGAAATTTTTCTAAATTTTCTAAAGAAGTTAATTTTTTTTAAGGAGGCTCAAATTATTCAAAATTTTTTATAGAAGACAAAATTTTCTGAAGCAGTAAAATTTTCTAGAAAAAACAAAATTTTGCAAAATTTCTAAAAAAAGATAAAATTTTGTAAAAATTTCTAAAGAAGACAAATTTTTGCACAAGTTTCTTTAGAATAAAAAATTTCCTATAGAGGACAAAGTTTTGCAAAATTTTTAAGGGAAGACAAAATTTTAAAAAAATTTCTATTGAAGACAAAATTTTGCAAAATTTTCTATTGATGACAAAATTTTTCAAATTTTTCTATAGAAGACAAAATCTTGCAAGATTTTCTATAAAAGAAAAAATTTTGCAAAATTTTCTATAAAGAGCCAAATTTAGCGAAATTTTCTATAAAAGACAAAATTTTGCAAAATTTTCTATTGAAGACAAAATTTTGCAAAATTTTCTATTGAAGACCAAATTTTGCAAAATTTTCTATAGAAGACAAAATTTTGCAAAATTTTCTATTGAAGACAAAATTTTGCAAAATTTTCTATTGAAAACAAAATTTTGCAAAATTTTCTATTGAAAACAAAATTTTGCAAAATTTTCTATTGAAAACAAAATTTTGCAAAATTTTCTATTGAAAACAAAATTTTGTAAAATTTTTTATTGAAAACAATATTTTGCAAAATTTTCTATCGAAAACAAAATTTTAGTAATTTTTGCACTAAAAGTAAAGATTTTCCCTGTTAAGTAATTTGTTCCAATAAAGGCATGTTTTGCCAAATAAAAGTAACTTTTGCCTTAATAAGTCTCATTTTCCCTAAAACATTACCTTTTCCTTGTTATCACTCATATTTCTTTAATACCTTTGGGTTCTTATAAATTTTTGAATTTAATTTAAAGTCATAATTAATTTATATGCTTATCTCTTACATTTTTAGCGATATTGATATTTTTTAATTATAATCCTATATATAGTAGGAATAAAAAGGAAATTTTATATTACTTTTCAATTAATTTGAAATTAATAATCAAATTGGAATTTTTGTAATTGATGACAAGCTTTGAGTAATTAGCAGTCAATAGAATAAAGGCACTTACACTTAAAATTGACGATGAGATGAGTGGAAGTAATGTAATTGATATGCAAAATTAATAATATCATAAAAAGAAGAAGAAGATAAGGGAATTATGATAATTTAATATTATTTAGTTAAACATGAGGTATTTGTTATGGAATGGTATGTCAAAATTTAAATTTATAGAAATAAATTTCCTAAATTTATATTTGGTCTCTTAAAGCTCCATTTTTATAAATTCTTGAGAAAACTCTTTTTTGTATTAAAAATTTCATTGTAAAATATTTCACGCTATCAAAATTAAAGTTTATTGTTAATTTTTCTCATTTAATTTTATTATATTGACATTACCTGGTATTTTCATACACAAAAAAACGTAACTAATACTTTATTTTTCTTCAAAACTCTTAGCAATTGTTTTCATTACTTTACTCCTTCGTTTTTCCTAATTTTTCTTATAGACATTATATGAAAAAAAAAAAAAATAAACTAATAACGATTTAAATTCTCTATAAAAGTAATTTAATTTTTTCGCAATTCTTCTAAATTACAAAAGCCAGAGCAAAAAAAAAACAAAAATTGTCAAATTAGTAGAATTTTGTCTAATAAAATTATATGAAGCTCGTGTAATGCTTTTTTTGTATTTTAAAATAAAAATTTCAAACTTAGAAATGTCTTCAAATGTCTTTCAACATGTTTCAAATCTCTAGAGTTGTTGCGTTCCTTTGGTAGCATACAAGCAATCAAAAAATATTTGATTATAAAAATACACCCACAATTACCCAAAATTTATATTGTATTTAGGAAATGTTAAAAAAATGATATCAAATTGAAAAATACAGTGGGTTATTTTTGAAAAAAAAAAATTAAATGAAATATAAGTTTTTTTTAACTTTCTCAAAAATTAAATTTTTCTACGAAATATCATCAAATAAGGCACTTCTTTCATGACAAGTTCTTAAAAGGCACTTTTTAGTATTAACTTTTTATTTTTATTCAAATAAACGTTTTCTACAAAACTGCTCTATTTCGCTATCAAAAACCGTTCTACAGATATAAATGTTTTTTGTTTTTAAGTTCACTTTTTAGAGGACTTTTTTCTTAAGAAGATACTTATTCCTGGAAATTTTAATTTTCTCCAAAAAGTCAAAGTAACTTAACTTTTTCACTCCAAATTTATGTTATCACTAAAAGTTACATTTTGCCTAAAAGTAGATTTAAAAAAAAATTTATATTTTAACCCAAAATATCTGCAGAAGTCTCTTTTTTACAACATGTTAAAAAATAATGGTTCAATAGACTCTTTTGTCATAAAAAGTAATAATAAGAATTTTTTCCCCCTAAAAATAATTTTTCCCCCAAAAACTTTTTACTAAAAGTATTTTTTTTTGTCAAAAAATTGAATCTCCACAAAAAGGAAATTATTTTTTCTAAAATTTCATATACAGCAAATTTTTTCTTAAAACCCCACTTTTGTTTAAAAAGCGTCACTTTTTTCTAAAAAAGTCTCTTTTTTTTTAAAACATCACTTTTTTCTAAAAAAGTCACTTTTTTTAAAAGTCACTTTTTTTTTAAAACGTTACTTTTTTCTAAAAAAGTCACCTTTTTCTAAAAACTCACTTTAAAAAAGTTTTTTTTTTTTTTTTCTAAAACAATTTTTCAAAAAATTAATTTTTCGCTAAAACAGTCACTATATTCTTAAAATTCACTTCTTCTCTAAAAATTCTAAAAAAAGAAAATATAAGTTTTCTAAAACAATATTTTTTTCACAAAAATATAAATTTTCCAATCAGTTTTTCCCTCAAAATTTAATTTTTCTATAAAAATATTTTTATCCTAAAATGTAAATTTTCCCTAAAAGATACTTTTTTTTTCCTAAAAAAATACTTTTATGCCAAAAACTAATTTTTCCTCAAAAAATATAAAAAAAGTCACTTTTTCCCTAAAATTTTTTTTTCCTAAAAAGTCACTTTTTCCCTAAAAAATTAAAATTTCCTTAAAAAATTTAATTTTTCCTTAAATTAGTCATTTTTCCCCTAAAAATTTGTTTTATTTTATAAAAAAAAAAACAAAAACTATTTTTTTTTTCCAAAAAGAAGTCACTCAATTTTTGTATATAAAGGCACTTTTTCCCTAAAAGGCCAATTTTTTCCAAAAAAGAAATCTTTTCCATAAAAAGTCACCTTTTCCCAAAAATGCTCACTTTTTTAATAAAATAGTTACTTTTTCCCTAAAAAATACTTTTTTCCTAAAGTTCGGTTGCTATAAAAAATTCACTTTTTCCCTAAAAAATCACTTTTTCTCCAATAATTTACTTTTATTTTTCCAAAAAAAGTAATTCTTTTTATATAAAATAGTCACTTTTTCCCAGAAAATGTTATATTTTCTATAAAAAAAAGTACCTTTTTCCCTGAAGAGTAAATTTTTTCTAAATAGTCACGTTTTACCTGAAAAATTCAAAAAAAATATTTTTTTATTAAAAGTTCACTTTACTTCTTAAAGAGTCACTTCATCCTTTTCTTGAAAGTAATATTTTCCCTATAACGTCACTTTTTTATTAAAGGGGGCCTTTTTTCTTGAAAAAATCACATTTTATATAATAAAAAAATCAATTTTCCCTAACAAATCAATTTTTCTCTAAAAATCAATTTTTTCTTAAAAAATCAAGTTTTCCCTAAAAAATCAATTTTTCCCTAAAAAATAAATTTTTCCCTAAAACATAAATTTTTCCTTCATCAGTCATTTATCTTAAACAGTCACCCTTTTCCCAGAAAATGTAATATTTTCTATAATAAAGTAACCTTTTCCCTAAAGAGTCACTTTTTCTCAAATAATCCCTAATAATACCCTAAAAAATTGACTTTATAATAAAATCGATACTATTTCCCTTAATAATACTTTTATCCTATAATGTCCCTTTTATCATTATCATTCTCTGAAATCAATTTTTTCCCTAAAATATAAAAATATATTTTAGCAAAAATGTTAAAGAACTAAATCGACTTTCTAGGGACCTTCTACTAAAAAAGTAAACTTTTCCAAAAAAGTATATTTTTTCTGAAAGCCAAAAAAGTATTTTTTCCATAAAAAATTTCATTTCTTCTCTTTAAATGTAACTTTTTCCTAAAAATTTCATTTTTTTCCTAAAATTAATTGTTTGGGGGAGCACTTAGTCCAATACTTGGAATTATTTTATATGCAATTTTGGGAACAAAAAAAAACACAATATTAAATATTCAATTCACTTTTTATTAGTGTCACAGGGTTGACTTGCCTTTTGCCGATTCAGTCAGAACTCAAACTAAAAACTAATTGCGTTTAAATTAAACTCCTTATATTACTACAAAAAATGAGTAGCTTAAAATGTACTAAAAACTCCTCTCACCAATGATGAGAAAAAGAGAGAGCTTTTATGCATAAATAATTCACAATATTAATAGATACATCATAGAGCAAAATAATAGTTAAATGATATTTCAGTTATTCAACTAAACATCCCGCCCCCTCTTGCAGGAATGCAATACCTTGCTGAAGGAGTTGGAGAAGATTTAGATTTAGATTTTTTTTTTTTTCAAAATTATAAAATTCAAGTTATCAAAAAATTAGTATGTACATAAGTAGAAGATCAATAAGGTATATAAGTAAGTATATAATTAATTCATAAATTTGTACTTTTATAAGCATAATAAAATTGTAAACCAAAAAAACTATTTAGATGTGACGTTGATTACAATGGTTGGGAAGCTGGAGGAGCCAAGTCCAGGTTGTGGGTTTACAGAATAGCTGGTTTGTAGTTGTGTTGATTGAGGCTGTTGATGTTTTTCTTGATGTTGAAGGTTTTCTTTGCTATGTCCTTGAAGTCGGTTATTGTGTCTTTTTCGGTCTTTTCTATTATAATGAAGAAGTGTATGGTGGTTGGAAAGGCATTCTCGGCATCTATCCCGGCACCGACAATTCTGCAGAAAATGTGAATGAGCGAGACAATTGTAACAGTAGCCGTATTTTCGGACTACCTTGAGTCTATCCCGTACTGATAATCGTTTAAAACGTAAACATTTCCTTAAGGGATGATCTTTGTTACAATATCTGCAGTCCTTAAGTCTTCTTTGGCGACCAGACAAAGAACCGTTTTGAATATTTGTAGATCCGTCACTATTAGTCCTAGAGCGAAGGGACAAGGTGTTACTGTGGCTATTTGAGGCATCGGTTCTGGTGATGCGGTTGGTTCTCAAGCGCCTAGGTGGGGTAGTCATCTTAGCTGAAAAGGTAAAATAGTTAATTATTGTTGTTTACAGGGGGTAGTAAAACTAATTTAACAATCGGTCGGGTTATAAGTCCAGTAGATGTACGAACTTCGCAAACTCTAACTCTAGAGTCCGGGCCATATATAACTTTTTCTACACGACCTAATCTCCACTGGTTTGGTGGCAAATTGTCACGTCGAATAACTACAAGGTCCTTTTCTGCGAAGTCGCGCTGGGGATACTTCCACTTAGTTCTCTTATGAAGCTCTTTCAGATATTCTTCTTTCCATCTTAGAGCGAAATTATGGTGAAGAATTTTGAGTTTTTGCCATCTATTGGCATAACTTAACGAGTTCTGAGAGATATCTGGCTCAGCAGGTGATAAAAGGGGGGATCCTATTAAAAAATGTCCTGGGGTTAGAGCAACGATATCTGATGGATTGTCCGTCATAGGACTTAGAGGTCGAGAATTCAAACAAGCTTCTATCCGAGAAAGCATCGTGGAAAATTCCTCATGAGTCATTTTTTGGGCATGAGTTACCTTTTTTAAGTGAGCTTTAAAGCTCTTTACACCAGCCTCCCAAATACCACCCATATGTGGAGCACCAGGGGGGATAAAATGCCACTCAATTGATTGAAAAGCATTTTGCGACATCAGGGATTGTCTAACAAGGGAGATAAAATCGTTCTTATCCTTAACCAAAATATTCGATGCGCCAACAAATGCAGTTCCATTGTCCGAATAAATTGAGTGTGGACACCCACGACGGGAGAAAAACCTTGCAAATGCTGCCATAAAAGCGGGGGTGGAAATCTCGCTTGTGACTTCCAAGTGAATGGCCTTTGTTGCTAGGCACACAAAGACGAGTACATAGCCCTTCGTTAATTTGCATCCTCGTCCAGCATAAGACTTTATGTCGAACGGGCCTGCAAAGTCTACTCCTGTGTTAGTAAACGGGCGTGTTAAAGTCGTTCTTTCCGGTGGTAGTGATCCCATAATCTGTTGACTGCGGAGATGCTTCTGCAAAACACATTCTTTGCAGTTTCGAACAATCGTTTTAGTGAGGTTCTTAAGTTTCGGGACCCAAAATTCAATTCGCATTAGTCGCAGTAAGAGGGAATTTTCTCCGTGAACTGATGTTTTGTGAATCAGTTCGAGATAAAGTCGAGTGAATTTGGCATTGTAGGGTAATATTTTTGGGAACCGTTCGTCATAAGTGAGTACCGGTGATTGGGATAATCTGCCATTTACTCTCATGAATCCTTTAGAGTCTATAAAGGGGTTTAATGTCAAAAGATCACTTTTACGTGGTACGGGCAACCCTTGATGCAGAATCTCGTATTCTGGAAAGTGTAGTCGTTGACATAAGATAATTAATCTGTTCTTGACGTGATTGAGTTCGGATTGATTCAAGTGGGTTGTAGCAAAGGTAGAGTGATGAGATTGAGAGGTCCGATGAAAAAATCGAAAAACATAGCAGATCACACGCATGGCTCTTGCTAGATCCGAGAAACGATCCAGAATATCTGTTGAAACCACTTGATTAACGTGGGATCTAACGGGTTTCATTTCTTCTTGGGTTTCTAGATTAAACTTATAAGTTGGCCAAGATGAGTGAGATAATTTTAGCCATGGAGGCCCATGCCACCAAAGGCTATTTGAGATCAATTCCCTAGCTGCGATCCCACGGGAGGCCAGATCGGCGGGGTTGTCTTTCGAGTCTACATGAAACCAAACGTCTGTGTCTAATACCTTAATGATTGCTGAGACACGATTTGCGACGAATGTATTCCAATAATTCGCGGGTTTCTGAAGCCATGATAGCACTATAGTGGAGTCTGTCCACATACAGATGCGAGGGTTTCCAAAGTTCAACTGGGTCTGTATTGTTTTAAACATTTTTGCCATAAGCACAGCACCGCAAAGTTCTTTTCGGGGTAAAGTTATAAATTTAATGGGGGAAACTTTGGTTTTTGCTGCTAGCAGGTGGGTGTGAACTTCGCCTTTAGGGTTTTCAACACGAAGATACAACGTAGCAGCATATGCTCTTTCCGACGCATCACAGAATCCGTGCAATTCAATAGAAAAAGAAGGGTTATATTCAACGAAACGCGGAATCTTGATTTGTTCTATATTGGGGTAGTCTTCGAGAAAGTGTTGCCACTGTTTTAAGACTTGTGGAGATATTATTTCATCCCAATCCGTCTGGTCCTTCCAAATTTGCTGCATGATAATCTTTGCAACGATTATCTTGGGGGCCAGCCATCCGGCGGGATCAAAAAGTTTTGCTATATCGGATAGCACCGCTCTTTTAGTAAAAACACTTTCAGTTGAAAATTTAGAGGGTTTAAAATAAAAGAAATCACGCCCTGCGTTCCACCTTAGACCTAATGTTTTCGACGTGCTGGAATCCGACAAATTTAGAAAATTGGAATCGAGAAGATGATCCGGGGAAATATCACTAAGAATATGTTGATTGTTTGCAGTCCATTTTCTCAAAGAAAATCCAGCTGAGCTTAGGACTTTAGTCAAGTCTTTACGAGCTTGAGTTGCAGATTCCAGATCATGTGAGCCAAAGAGTACGTCATCAACATACATATAACGCCTTAGAACTTCGGATACGATGGGGTGCTCAGATTCACAATGATTGGCTAGCTCCAGCAATGTTCGAATTGCTAGGTATGGGGCGCAATTTACTCCAAAAGTAACTGTGCGCATTTCGAAGTCCATTAATTGTTCATCGGGTGAGTTTCGAAAGATTATGCGTTGATAAGGGGTTTGCTTGTTGTTGACAAGAATTTGTCGATACATTTTCTCTATATCAGCGTTGAAAACATATCGAAACAAACGCCATCTAAGAATTAGGGTATTGAGATCAACTTGTAAAACGGGGCCAGAATAGAGTATGTCATTCAAACTAGTCCCGTTAGACGAGGGGTTTGAGGCATTGAAAACGACTCGGAGCTTAGTTGTTGTGCTGTCAGGTTTAATGACAGCATGATGGGGAAGATAATACGAAGTATTAGAGCTTGCGGACAAATCGGGGTGAATTCTCTTCATATGCTTAAGGGTAAGATATTCGGTGATGACTTTATCATAGTTTGATTTGTCATCGAGTTGTTTTAATAAACGGGCTTCATTACGAAGATATTGAGCAATGGCCAGATTACGTGAGTAACCAAGGTTTTTTGCAAGGGGAAACTCCTTTCTAAATGGGAGTGAAACTACGAATCTTCCTTCATCATTTCGATATGTGGTCCTTTTGTAAAGATCTTCGCAATAAAGATCTTCTTCTGAGAGGCGACTTATTTCTGGTACTTCCTCAAGTTCCCAGAACCGCGTTAACTGAAAGTTAAGATCTAATTCATTGTAAAATGAAGAAACAGTTGGGGTGGGAGTTGATGAAACAACCTGACCGGTCACAATCCATCCGAATATGGTTTTTTGTGCGACAAGCTGGTTTTCATGGTCCCATTTAATGCCATCGCGGATAACATGTGGGTAAATATCTCCTCCTAATAGGATATCAATTTGAGATCCCTTTCGGTCATCGTAATCTGCAAATTGCAAGCCGTCGAATTTGGTTTGTAGAGAAGAGAGAATATCCTTATATGGTAATTGACCAGTAACTTTTCGAACCACAAAAGCATCTATTTTTATCGAAAAGTTGTTATCTATTGGAGAACCTAATGCGATGGAACAAGTTTGGCTAGAGGTGGCGGTGACAGAACCGTTTAGACCAATCACTTGCGTCTGAGAGCATCTTGTCGGCAATGACAGTTTCTTTTGAAGAGAGGCAGAAATAAACGATGCTTCCGAAGCGGGGTCTATCAAAGCACGACAAGTAAATCTAACTTCACCTACACAAACATCTACTAACGCTGTACCAAGGAGTATTGAGACATAAGGAGTGGACTGTAATCGAGTTGTGAATGTTTTGTGTGTTCTGGCTAATGCAGCAGAAGAGGTTGATGGTTGATCATCGGGGGTTGTAACGGCACGAGATGTCGAAACTGGAGGAGTTTGGCTGCAATGTTGGGCTTGGTTAACATGAGAAGTTGAGGTGCGATGAAGAAGAGTGTGGTGTTTTTGTTTACAAAAAGAACAAAGATATTGACTTTGACACTTTTTGTACTCATGGGAGGATGCTAAGCAATTGTTACAACGTTTTTGCTTCTTAACTAAAGACAACCGCTCATCTATAGACATTTTAAGAAATATTGGGCAGAAACGAAGGGGGTGTGAATCTGAACAAAGAGAACATTTTTGAGATTTATTTTAGGTTACGTTGGTATGGTATGAATTGAACTTTTTAACATCTTTATAACCTTGGGATTTTGTAGGGGGTGTAGTCTTCATCGAGTTGAAAGAGGGTTTAGAAGACCTAAGATCGGCAAAGGATTCCAAAGTCTGATATCGAGATGTAAGGAAGTCATTCATCTGTCTCCAAGTGGGTAAATCAGGAATCGTTCGTTGGTGTTGTTTCCACAAATCGAGAGTAACATCTGAGACGCATGATGAGCATAAATACACAAATATAACATCCCATTTCTCCGTGTCAATGCTAAGAAGCGATAAATTGGTAATACAATCATTAATTGTACGTTGAAGAGCCTTTATGCTGGGACCTGTTTCCTTGTGAATGGGGTTTAAATTAAAGAGAGTCTTCAATTGGGCATTGAGAAGCACCTCTTTGTTTTCATATCTTTCAACTAAATTGTTCCAGGCCATTTCGAACCCTGCGTTAGTCAATGGGCAAGATTTAACTATATCACGAGCTTCGTTTTGGGTCTTCTTCAGCAAGTGATATAGTTTTTCTACAGGAGATAGTCGGGGGTTATTCTTGTACAACGCGGAGAACATGTCTCTGAACGTTGGCCAAGAGACATAGTCTCCATAAAAAATGTCTGTATCACAGGGTGGCAACGATATATTGGGAGTAGAGGCATTTGGTAACACAATATTGTCAGGAGGAGGAGTAGCTTTAGTTGAAAGCTGATCAATCAGCTCATTTGCTTTTGACAAGCATTTAAGATGAGCTTCATAAGCCACATAATATTTGTTTTGCACCGTCGCCAAAGCCACGTTAATATCTTCAGCTTCAAGCTCGGCTAAGAGTTCGTCATAAATTGTCCGAAGAGAAGACCACAGATGAAGAATTTCATCTTTTTGCACTGGTAAGGTGTGTAAAGTATGTTCATCGTGTGCAATTGAGGAAAAGTAAGCATAGAATTGAACGACGCGGTCTGATGCCCTAATGAAAGCGTTTAACTCGGTCATTTTTCAAACGGAAAATAGTGAAATGGGATAAAAGGAACAATAACAAGAGTAGATTATATCGATTACCAACAATTAACCGTGAAAAATAAAGTAACTTCCCGTTTTTTAAAAAAAAGTGTTCTTGAAACAAAAATGTTTGCTGGGATATCGATATAAATCAATAGGTATGGATATATTAAGTATATTTAGAAAATTAAAAAGTATCTAAAACGAACTTAAAATCAAAACAAAATTCGAAAAAAAGATTTTTTATTTCACAATAACAACAATAAAATTATTTTCGTTATTGATTTCAGCGTGTATTTTTTTTCTCAGTGAGTAAATGTTGATATATATAAATATATATAAATGTTGACAAAGAATGAAAACAGTTATTATAAGAGAGTTTTTAAAAGTTTTGTATGATAAATGTCTCTTTTATTTCTTTATCACTTCTAAGCCACTAAAAACTTCTTGTTTTCATCAACAAAAAAATAATTAAGGGAGGTGAGCGCGATTACAATATATTAATTAGAGCAATGTTTTATCATATAAAGAGAAGTGATATATAATCATTCTCTTCTGTAACTGTGTAAATTAAAATCACTTGGCAATTATGTGCAAACAGTGTACATTATTTTGACTTTTGTAGACGATTAATTAATAACAATAAAGAGTAATCGATTGATAGCCGCAAATATTATTCAAACTCTCTTAAGGATCAATAAGTTAAAAATAATTAATTTTCTCTTATTACACTTTAAAATCAATTGCTTTCGCTTGTAAATTAATTGCAGAGAATGTAGATAATTGCTTGATTTGTATATATAATTGCTCTTTAATATAAAACCTTTAATGTTAAAACTCTTTTGTACAATTTAAACTCCACTATTGTTTTCTCCTAGATTGAAGCACTTTGAACTTTTAATTGTTTCTTGTAATTTGTAAATTATGTTGCGAAACATTAAAAATGTTGATGAAAATGTTGCTAAGTAATTTTGGACAGTCAAATATTTTTAATATTAAACAGTCTTCTGTTAACCTTTGAGGTGGAACTCGTTTCTTATAAGTGAGGGATTTTTTCTCGGCGAAATGAGATTAACTGTTTCAAAAAATACGTACATATGTAAATGGTACGAGAAGTGTACATATGTCTGTTTGTCGATTTGTTAAAAATTTTAAAGTTATTCGACAAAATTGATTCCACATACCTTTATATATAATTGGCTTTTATTTAATTTTACTTGCTTGTTCCTTGGTTAGTTCCGAATGAGTTTTTGTTTTTAATAGCACTTTCCAATTAATTGCGTAACTTCCAAATGGGTTTTTAATTCTGGGTTGAATATTTAACACAATTATAAAATTTGTTATAATCTGAAAATAAAAATCCACATAAAATAATTCCAGTAATCCGGTTCCGTAGGATCAGAAAATGTTTGGGGGAGCACTTAGTCCAATACTTGGAATTATTTTATATGCAATTTTGGGAACAAAAAAAAACACAATATTAAATATTCAATTCACTTTTTATTAGTGTCACAGGGTTGACTTGCCTTTTGCCGATTCAGTCAGAACTCAAACTAAAAACTAATTGCGTTTAAATTAAACTCCTTATATTACTACAAAAAATGAGTAGCTTAAAATGTACTAAAAACTCCTCTCACCAATGATGAGAAAAAGAGAGAGCTTTTATGCATAAATAATTCACAATATTAATAGATACATCATAGAGCAAAATAATAGTTAAATGATATTTCAGTTATTCAACTAAACATTAATTTTTTTAATTTAAAAATGCACATTTTCCCATCAAAAGTCACTTTTTTCTAAAAAAGGAATTTTTAAAAACTTTTTGTTTACCCTAAAAGATAATTTTTACAAGAATATAATTTTTAAAAAATACTGACTTTATTCCAAAAATTTTAATAAATACCCTACTGTGCAGAAAAGAGCAACAGTAAGACACCAAAGAAAAAAGGGGTGGAGGCAGGAGTTAAAAACGTGTAACCCTGTGGGATTTTGAGTTTGTCTTGTGAGAAGTTAGACTGTTTGTTTTGGTATGTGGTTGTCTATTTTTGAAGATGGCTTGTCAGTTATTGCCTTTTTACATACACATCTTTGCGGAAGCAAAAACTCATGTACATTTACAAAAAATAGAAACTATAAAAGATTTACAAGGCACTCAGGAATACCTACACTTATCAGAAGGTTTCAGAAACTTTTAAAATAAAACAAATTTCAAGCATTCCCTTTTTTAGCTTTAACTTTTAGAAAATTTTTCTATATTCCCAAAATTCTTGCTGTAGGGTGCATCAATAAACATCAAATTTCCTCAAGTGAAAAATTGGGAAAGGGAAGTGTTAGTCAAGCGTTAACATATTTAAGCCTTTAAAATTGTTTTTGCTTATATTTTTTGCCATAACTGCTGTTGCTGCTTTTTTTCTACTCATTTCACTGCTATCTCTCGTGTAAATTACTTGATATTAAAATGAACTTAACTTCTTCTTTTTTGCAATTGCCATCAAAATAGAACTAATGTTGTCTATAAAAGCGAAGACTTACATAAAAGAAGCAAAAAAAAAACTTAAGTTAAAGAATTCGTGGATCTGTTTTTAAATTGTTTAGTTGTTACTATAAGCTTTTGTTATTTAATATTTTTTTCATTCTGAATTTTTACGAGGTTTTATACATTTTTGTCTTGAAAGTTAGAGAAATGTTAGTTTATTTGATTTTTTTGCTTCATTACTTTTGTTTTTATAATTTTTTTTGCTTTTTGCTGATTTTTCTTGATGTTTTTTTTATAATGCTACTTTAGAGCGTTATAAAATAAAGTGATACTTAAAGTGGTATTAAAATACCAAAAAACACCATGATAAATTCTCGAGGAAAAACATTATAACTCTAAATAAAAGAATCTTTTCGCTTACTTTAAAAGATTTATGTGAATTTAAGTGGAATGTTTTATTTTAAAAGGTTGTATAACCCTAAAAAAAAAAAACTTGATTTTTGGAATATTTAACAGAAATTTTTTGATACTGAACTTAGCTCTTGGAAGACTATTAGATTTTGAAAATCAGTGCAATAAAAATATTTGTCAGATTCTGTTATTACCAAAATAACCAACACTTCTGCTTATGAGTGATATACAATAATTACAATTAACTGATATCACTCATACGCATGATATTTAATATGCAGTAAAAACTGTATTTGAAATAAATAGACCGAATCAATTGGTATAAATGGAAATATAGTAAAAGGTCATCTTGTGCAATTTAAGTGTTAGTGATTTAAAGGACATATTTAAAAAAAATGGGAAAAAATAGGCGTATCTATTATGTCATGTTTTCTATTTGTCCATAAAAATATTGTTTATTTAGATATTGTTCCTTTTGTCTTAAACGATAAGTCATCCCAAAACACTGAGTGATTATATTTCTGAAAAAGTAGGTTTAGTTAAAAATTGGCAAAATTTAGAGCAGTTTGTCAAAACAAGTGATATGACATAGGGTAAGTGTTAACCCTTTGTCAGTAATGTGTTGAATAATGACTAATGATAGAAAAATATTTCTATCAAACATTCTATAGAAAAATATTTCTATTGAAAATATTTCTACTGAAAATTTTTCTATGGAAAAATATTTCTATTGACAATTTTTCTATAGAAAAATATTTCTATTGAAAATTTTTCTCTTGAAAAATATATCTATTCAAAATTTTTCTCTAGAAAAATATTTCTATTGAAAATTTTTCTCTAGAAAAATATTTCTATCGAAAATTTTTCTATAGAAAAATATATGCATCAAAAATTTTTCTCTAGAAAAATATTTCTATCGAAAATTTTTCTATAGAAAAATATATGCATCAAAAATTTTTCTATAGAAAAATATTTGTATCGAAAATTTTTCTATAGAAAAATATTTGTATCGAAAATTTTTCTATAGAAAAATATTTGTATCGAAAATTTTTCTATAGAAAAATATTTGTATCGAAAATTTTTCTATAGAAAAATATTTGTATCGAAAATTTTTCTATAGAAAAATATTTGTATCGAAAATTTTTCTATAGAAAAATATTTGTATCGAAAATTTTTCTATAGAAAAATATTTCTATCGAAAATTTTTCTATAGAAAAATATTTCTATCGAAAATTTTTCTATAGAAAAATATTTCTATCGAAAATTTTTCTATAGAAAAATATTTCTATCGAAAATTTTTCTATAGAAAAATATTTCTATCGAAAATTTTTCTATAGAAAAATATTTCTATCGAAAATTTTTCTATAGAAAAATATTTCTATCGAAAATTTTTCTATAGAAAAATATTTCTATCGAAAATTTTTCTATAGAAAAATATTTCTATCGAAAATTTTTCTATAGAAAAATATTTCTATCGAAAATTTTTCTATAGAAAAATATTTCTATCGAAAATTTTTCTATAGAAAAATATTTCTATCGAAAATTTTTCTATAGAAAAATATTTCTATCGAAAATTTTTCTATAGAAAAATATTTCTATCGAAAATTTTTCTATAGAAAAATATTTCTATCGAAAATTTTTCTATAGAAAAATATTTCTATCGAAAATTTTTCTATAGAAAAATATTTCTATCGAAAATTTTTCTATAGAAAAATATTTCTATCGAAAATTTTTCTATAGAAAAATATTTCTATCGAAAATTTTTCTATAGAAAAATATTTCTATCGAAAATTTTTCTATAGAAAAATATTTCTATCGAAAATTTTTCTATAGAAAAATATTTCTATCGAAAATTTTTCTATAGAAAAATATTTCTATCGAAAATTTTTCTATAGAAAAATATTTCTATCGAAAATTTTTCTATAGAAAAATATTTCTATCGAAAATTTTTCTATAGAAAAATATTTCTATCGAAAATTTTTCTATAGAAAAATATTTCTATCGAAAATTTTTCTATAGAAAAATATTTCTATCGAAAATTTTTCTATAGAAAAATATTTCTATCGAAAATTTTTCTATAGAAAAATATTTCTATCGAAAATTTTTCTATAGAAAAATATTTCTATCGAAAATTTTTCTATAGAAAAATATTTCTATCGAAAATTTTTCTATAGAAAAATATTTCTATCGAAAATTTTACTATAGAAAAATATTTCTATCGAAAATTTTTCTATAGAAAAATATTTCTATCGAAAATTTTACTATAGAAAAATATTTCTATCGAAAATTTTTCTATAGAAAAATATTTCTATCGAAAATTTTTCTATAGAAAAATATTTCTATCGAAAATTTTTCTCTAGAAAAATATTTCTATCGAAAATTTTTCTCTAGAAAAATATTTCTATTGAAAATTTTTCTATAGAAAAATATTTCTATTGAAAATTTTTGGATAGAAAAATATTTCTATTGAACATTTTTCAATAGAAAAATATTTCTATTGAAAATTTTTCTGTAGAAAAATTTCTTTGGAAAATTTTTCTGTAGAAAAATTTCTTTTGAAATTTTTTTCTATAGAAAAATATTTCTATTGAAAATTTTTCTATAGAAAAATATTTCTATTAAAAATTTTTCTATAGAAAAAGATTTCTATTGAAATTTTTTTTATAGAAAAATTTCTATAGAAAAATATTTCCATTGAAAATTTTTTTATAGAAAAATATTTCTATTGTAAATTTTTCTATAGAAAAATATTTCTATTGACAATTTTTCTATAGAAAAATATTTCTATTGAAAATTTTCTATAGAAAAATATTTCTATTAAAAATTTTTCGATAGAAAAATATTTCTTTTGAAAATTTTTTTATAGAAAAATATTTCTATTGATAATTTTTCTGTAGAAAAATATTTCTATTAAAAATTTTTCTAAAGAAAAATATTTCTATTGAAAATTTTTTTATAGAAAATATTTCTATTGAAAACTTTTTTATAAAAAAATATTTCTATTGAAAATTTTTCTGTAGAAATTATTTCTATAGAAAATTTTTTTATAGAAAAATATTTCTTTTGAAAATTTTTCGATAGAAAAATATTTCTTTTGAAAATTGTTCGATAGAAAAATATTTCTTTTGAAAATTTTTCGATTGAAAAATATTGGCATTGAAAATTTTTCTATAGAAAAATATTTCTATTAAAAATTTTTGTACAGAAAAAAATTTCCATTGAAAATTTTTATATAAAAATATTTCTATTGAAAATTTTTCTATATAAAAATATTTCTATTAAAAATTTTTCTATTGAAAAAATCTGTAGAAAAATTTTCAATTGAAATATTTTTAATAGATATATTTTTCTATAAAAAAATATTCAATAAAAAAATATTTCTATAGAAAAATTTTCAATAGAAATATTTTTCTACAAAAAAAATTTCAATAGAAATATTTTTCTATAGAAAAATTTTCAGTTTTTCTGTAGAAAAATATTTCTACAGAAAAATTGTCAATATAAATATTTTTCTATTGAAAATTTTTCTATAGAAAAATTTTCAATACAAATATTTTTCTATTGAAAATTTTTCTATAGAAAAATGTTTCTATTGAAAAATTTCTATATAAAAATATTTCTATTGGAAATTTTTCTATAGAATAATATTTCTATTGAAAATTTTTCTATAGAAAAATACAAATTTTTGTTACGATTTCTTGCTACATGTGTTAGTAAGCCATTAATTGGGAAATTTGTATAATAAAAACTTCTAATATGTTTAAGTTTATTAAATACGCTTTCATATGAGAAAGGAACAAAATTTTAGAATCATCAAAAAGCTAAAATCGACTGGATTTAACTTCATTTTTGCTAGTCAGATTTAAGGTTATTCAAATAGTTTTTCTTTGATTGTCATTGTTGTCTTGGAAAAAAGGTTTGAATTGAAAACGTCATTTAATTTTTTTTAATATTTAGTATACGAAAATTAAATAATTTGTACCTGGTAGAATTTTTTGAGAAGTACAAATTTTAGCAAACATATTAAATGTTTTACAACGATTTTTCCAGCATCATTGATACAAATTTTTATTTAATTTTCTTTTTTTGGGTTAATAAATAATAAAATACGTTTTTTGTTATGAATAAAAGACTTTAGTTTTCCATTTTTCAACAAAAATCATTTCCATAAAAATGTGAATATTATATAAGCAGATATTCCTGAATTTTTTAAAGCAATTTAAAAATTTTTTAACTTATGCAAAATTCTTACTTCTTTCAATTCTATATTTGTTTCTATGTTATTATATTTTTATGCTATTTATGAAATATCTTTAAATATATCTACATAAATTCTAGAACAAAAATTTCCTATTTTTTTAAGTTTCTAAGCCAAAAAAAAAAAAACAGAAGTACATATTCAATATTTATGCACATAAATAAATGACATATTTTTCAAAACTAAACAAACTATACAATACCTCACACATACAGAGAAAACAAAGTTGAATTATTTTGCTAAAAATACAAAAAAAAAAAGAAAATAAAGTTGTTTAAAATATAAACTACTCCTATACTCGGAGTAACTATAAAGTACTTATTCGAATAAAAACTTAACATGTTGTTTTAACAGTAGAAAAACTAAATTTACATACAATCATAACTAAATACAAACTCTTACACTTTTTATCACATATAGACACATTTCAAATACATATGTAAAATACACACTCGAACCATATCCAAACACTTACATCTACATATGTCCTTAGAGCTAGAAAATAGTAAAAATAAACTTTAAAAAGTAGAGAAGCTAGAAAAACAAATTTGAACACAATAACTAGGTTATATAACTTTAACAGAAATTGTACATGAAGTAAAAAACTACGAACTAGAATAATATTTATTGTCAAATACACTCAAGGAAATTGTCTCGACACTTTATTTAGCAAAACCGTCCGATCTATTCTTATATATGTCATTTATAATAATAAAGTTTTTCTTTCTTATCAGATCATTCGTAATTACTTTCACTTTGAGTACTTGTTCATAACTAACTGTTAAAGTTTCTTTAATTTCTTACTAATTAAATACCATGAGTGTATTGTCATAATTTACTTTTTTCACTTAAATTCCCTTAAAAGGAAAAAAAAACTATTTCCTTTCATAGACACACACACATTTTATATAACAAAAAACCTCTATTAGTGGAAAAAGTATGTGACAACAAAAAAAATGACAGCTAACTTTTTTATATGACACAGTCATCATAATAACTTTACTTTTGTACCTTTTTAACAATTCCCAACATGGAGAAAATGCTAAACCTGCAGACATTTAAAAGTGTATGTCGAACATGTTTGAAAAGAAGTTTAAGTAGAGGCCAGAGGTGACAAAAAGTAGAAAAGTAAAAAATTGTAAGTTCAACAAACTGGAATTTAAAATGTAATGCAATCTAAAATTGAACATGGAACTAAAGCTAGAAATCAACCTAAAAATGAATATAGAATTGATTCTAATACTGAGCTTATCGGGTGATTTTCAACAGATAGCGTAACTGGAACATATTTTTTGAAGACTAAAAATTCGAGCGCTCCCATAAGAACTTGGAAATTTTTGTAACAAAAATATGTGGCATTACTACGGCCGACATGCACTTAAAAGTGTTTTGGGGTAAGGTTTGGCCATTTTAAAGTAATTTTGACACAAAAGAAAGGGAGAGGTCTGGTCAGCAGAAAAAGCTTGAAGATGATAAATTGGAATCACTACTAAACAAAAATTTCCGCCAAATGCAAAAATAACTTGCAGTTTTTTTTGGATTCACACAAATAAATTTTATTTGTTTGTTCAATATATTTTCCTTTTCATATAAATTTTTCCATAGAAAATTTTTGATACGAATTTTTCTAAACAACATTTTTAGCGTAAATTTTTTTATAGAAATTTTTAGATGTAAATTTTTATATAGAAAATTTTAGATGTCAATAAATATAGATAATTTTTGGTGTGAATTTTTCTATAGAAAATTTTTGATATAAATTTTTCTATAGAAAATTTTTGATATACATTTTTCTATAGAAAATTTTTGATATAAATTTTTCTATAGAAAATTTTTTACATAATTTTTTCTATAGAAAATTTTTGATATAAATCTTTCTATTAGTAATTTTCGATAAAAATTTTAATATAGAAAACTTTTGATGTTAATTTTTCTATAAAAATGTTTCTATGTTAAAATTTTTATTTGTTTGTTCAATATTTTTTCCTTTTTTAAAAAAAATGTTTGTATATAAATTTTTCCATAGAAAATTTTTGATACGAATTTTTCTAAATAACATTTTTAGCGTAAATTTTTTTATAGAAATTTTTAGATTTAAATTTATATATAGAAAATTTTAGATGTCAATTAATATAGACAATTTTTGGTGTAAATTTTTCCATAGAACATTTTTGATATAAATTTTTCTATAGAAAATTTTTGATATAAATTTTTCTGTAGAAAATTTTTGATATAAATCTTTCTTTAAAAAATTTTTTATATAAATTTTTTTATAGACAATTTTCGATAAAAGTTTTACTATACAAAACTTTTAATGTTAATTTTTCTATAAAAATGTTTTTATGTTAACATTTTTCAGCTACATTTTTTTATAGAAAATTTTTGATGTACATTTTTCTCTAGAAAATTTGTGATGTAAATTTTTCTCTAGAAAATTGTTGATATAAATTTTTCTATAAAAAATTTTTGATATAAATTTTTCTATAGAAAATTTTTGATATAAATTTTTCTATAGAAAATTCTTGTTATAAATTTTTCTATAGAAAATTTTTGATATAAATTTTTCTATAGACAATTTTCGATAAAAATGTTACTATATAAAACTTTTAATGTTAATTTTTCTATAAAAATGTTTCTATGTTAACATTTTTCAGCTACATTTTTTTATAGAAAATTTTTGATGTACATTTTTCTCTAGAAAATTTGTGATGTAAATTTTTCTCTAGAAAATTGTTGATGTAAGTTTTTCTTTAATTAATAATTTTTGATAAAAATTTTTCCAAAGAAAAGTTATACATAAATATATCAAATTTTTTCCATAGACAATTTTTCATATGAATTTTTTTAAACATTTTAATGTGAATTTTTCTTTAAAAATTATTTAATGTAAATTTTTCTAAAGAAAATTTTTGATGTAAGTTTTTCTACAAAAAAATTTTTATGTAAATTTATCTACAAAAAATTTTTGATGTAAATTTTTCATAGAAAATTTTTGATGTAAATTATTCTATAGAAAATTGTTTATGCAAGTATTCAATAGAAAAATTTTGATGTAAATTTTTCTACAGAAAATTTTTGATGTAAATTTTTTTATAAAAAAAATTTTTGGTATAAATTTTTTTACATAAAATTTTTGTCAAAAATTTTTCTAAAGAAAGTTTTTGATGTAAATTTATCTAAAGAAAATTGTTGATATAAATTTGTCTTAAGAAAATTTTTGATATAAATTTTTCCATAAAAAAATTTTGAATATAAATTTTTCTATAGAAAATGTTTTTATGTTAACATTTTTCAGCTACATTTTTTTATAGAAAATTTTTGATGTACATTTTTCTCTAGAAAATTTGTGATGTAAATTTTTCTCTAGAAAATTGTTGATATAAATTTTTCTATAAAAAATTTTTGATATAAATTTTTCTATAGAAAATTTTTGATATAAATTTTTCTATAGAAAATTCTTGTTATAAATTTTTCTATAGAAAATTTTTGATATAAATTTTTCTATAGACAATTTTCGATAAAAATGTTACTATATAAAACTTTTAATGTTAATTTTTCTATAAAAATGTTTCTATGTTAACATTTTTCAGCTACATTTTTTTATAGAAAATTTTTGATGTACATTTTTCTCTAGAAAATTTGTGATGTAAATTTTTCTCTAGAAAATTGTTGATGTAAGTTTTTCTTTAATTAATAATTTTTGATAAAAATTTTTCCAAAGAAAAGTTATACATAAATATATCAAATTTTTTCCATAGACAATTTTTCATATGAATTTTTTTAAACATTTTAATGTGAATTTTTCTTTAAAAATTATTTAATGTAAATTTTTCTAAAGAAAATTTTTGATGTAAGTTTTTCTACAAAAAAATTTTTATGTAAATTTATCTACAAAAAATTTTTGATGTAAATTTTTCATAGAAAATTTTTGATGTAAATTATTCTATAGAAAATTGTTTATGCAAGTATTCAATAGAAAAATTTTGATGTAAATTTTTCTACAGAAAATTTTTAATGTAAATTTTTTTATAAAAAAAATTTTTGGTATAAATTTTTTTACATAAAATTTTTGTCAAAAATTTTTCTAAAGAAAGTTTTTGATGTAAATTTATCTAAAGAAAATTGTTGATATAAATTTGTCTTAAGAAAATTTTTGATATAAATTTTTCCATAAAAAAATTTTGAATATAAATTTTTCTATAGAAAATTTTTATAGAAATCTTTCTTAAGAAATTTTTCTATAGATATGTTTTGATACAAATTTTTTTATAGAAAATTTTTTATACTAATTTTTCTATCGAAAATTTACATTTTTCTTAAGAACATTTTTCCTAAGAATTTTTTTGATATAGAAAATTTTTTTTATAGAAAATTTTTTTAATACACTTTTTATAGAAAATTTTTGATGTATATTTTTCTACAGAAATATATTGGCATAGGACATTTTTAACATCATTCTTCTTTGAAAATTTCAAAAATATTTATACAAAAATTTAATAAAAATAAATTTTTGTATAAATATTTTTGAAATTTTTTGTGGATAATTAATTTCGATAAAAATTATTTTATCGAAAATTGTTCATGAAAATGTTTCTATAGAAAATTTTTATAAAAATATTTCTATAGAAAATTTTTCAAAAAATTTTTCTATAAAAAATTTTTCATAAAAAAAATTTTTCTACAGATAATTTTTCATAAAAATTTTTTTATAGAAAATTTTTCATAAAAATTTTTCTATAGAAAATTATTCATAACAATTTTTCTATAGAAAATTATTCATAACAATTTTTCCATAGAAAATTTTTTATCAAAATTTTTCTACAGAAAATTTTTCATAAAAATTTTTCTATAGAAAATTTTTCATAAAAATTTTTCTATAGAAAATTAAAAAAAAAAAAAATAAAAATTTTTTTATAGAAAATTTTTCATAAAAATTTTTTTATAAAAAATTTTCTATAAAAATTTTTCAATAGAAAGTTTTTTAAACAAATTTTTCTAGTGAAAATTTTTCTATTGAAAATTTTTCATAAAAATTTTTATATAGAAAATTTTTCATAAAAATTTTTCTATAGGAAATTTTTCATAAAAATTTTTTTAAAGAAAGTTTTTTATAAAAATGTTGCTATAGAAAATTTTTCATAAAATTTTTTCTATAGAAAATTTGTAGTGAAGACTTTTCTTTAGAAAGTTTTTCATAAAAAATTTTCTATAAAAAATTTTTCACAAAAATTATTTTTATAGAAAATTTTTCACCAAAATTTTTCTATAGAAAATTTTTCATAAATATGTTCCTAAAGCTAATTTTTCATAAAATCTTTTTATAGAAAATTTTTCATAAAAATTTTTCTTTAGAAAATTTTTCATAAAAATTTTTCATAAAAATTTTTCTATAGAAAATTTTTCATAAAAATTTTTCTATAGAAAATTTTTCATAAAAATTTTTCTACAGAAAATTTTTCATAAAAATTTTTCTATAGAAAATTTTTCTATAGAAAATTTTTCATAAAAATTTTTCTATAGAAAATTTTTCATAAAAATTTTTCTATAGAAAATTTTTCATAAAAATTTTTCTATAGAAAATTTTTCATAAAAATTTTTCTATAGAAAATTTTTCATAAAAATTTTTCTATAGAAAATTTTTTATAAAAATTTATCTATAGAAAATTTTTAATAAAAATTTTTCTATAGAAAATTTTTCACAAAAATTTTTCTATAGAAAATTTTTCATAAAAATTTTTCTATAGACAATTTTTCATAAAAATTTTTCTATAGAAAATTTTTCATAAAAATTTTTCTATAGAAAATTTTTCATAAAAATTTTTCTATAGAAAATTTTTCATAAAAATTTTTCTATAGAAAATTTTTCATAAAAATTTTTCTATAGAAAATTTTTCATAAAAATTTTTCTATAGAAAATTTTTCATAAAAATTTTTCTATAGAAAATTTTTCATAAAAATTTTTCTATAGAAAATTTTTTATAAAAATTTTTCTATAGAAAATTTTTCATAAAAATTTTTCTAAAAAAAATTTTTCATGAAAATTTTTCTATAGAAAATTGTTCATAAAAATTTCCTATAGAAAACTTTTTATAAAAATTTCCTATAGAAAATTTTTCATAAAAATTTTTCTATAGAAAATTTCCTATAGAAAATTATTCATAAAAATTTCCTATAAAAAATTTTTCATAAAAATTTTCCATGGAAAATTTTAAAAATTCTTTTATTAAAATAACAAATTTATTTGTTCAGTGCACAATTTATTTGTACTTTCACAATTTAGAAAATTTTTAAAGCAATTTTTCATTTTTATTTTATTTAAATTGCTCCATATTTAAATTAACAATAGATACCTTGTATGTATGTTTGTGTGAAATATGTTTTTTCATGTATTGAAATATTGAAATAACAACTTCATGTTACAATTTACAAGTACATTGTCTACATATTGGATATGTATATACAAAGTACAAGTATGTACTTGGCAATACTCATATTTGTATTGTATGTACTCATAAATATTTATGTATAAGTATGTGTGGTATATGGTTATTGCTTATTGTTTGAGTATATGTTAAAGGCTTATAAATGTCAGTCATAAGAGTCATTATAACTTTTGGTTTAAGTACTATACCATTATCATAATCATCATGTAAATGACGATGATCAACATCATCATAATTATCTTTGTTAAACCAAGAGCTTTTATACAATGGTTATTTGGCCAAAAGAAAATTAAAGTAAAGTAAACCGACTGCCAAACAAACCCAACTAACCAAAAAGGGTTTATAGAGTTGCCTTCTTTATCAAGGGCTGTTTTAGTTTTTGTAGTGGTAATAGTTGCAAGAGTGGCAGAGAGTCAAGTTAAGTGTGTTGGTAAGTTTTTAGCAATCAAGTTAATTATTTTAAGTGGACCTGGCAAAGACCTTTATTTATATTCATATTGTTTATACTTATATGTATGTATATGTATTTGTTTACAATGAACAATTTTTATACAAATGGAGTCATAGACTCTATAAATATGTATGTATGTATTTGTAAATTAATTTGTATTTTATTATCATAACTTGTTGTTTGTGTATAGATGTTTTATATACAAGTGTTTATAAGTGCACTTTATGTGAATGTATACATTTACATTAAAGACATATTTACATTAATGTAGATTTTATGAATTACTTGTATTTGTAGTGGGTATTAGCAATATAATACAAAAACTAATTATTGGTACTTAATTTAATTACATTATAGATTTTTGTTTTATGTTTTTATAAATACATAAGTCATTTAAATGCAGATTTAATGGATAATCAATTAATATAATATAAAAGGACCTTATATACCCTATAATGTTTTTAAATTATATTCCGAATCGTTCTGGTGAATGGTGGAGATGAATAATTTTATGAAAGTTTAAGTCATAGATGCATAATGTGTCAAATCTCCTAATATATACCGATAGATAAATGCCCATACATGCTAGAAACGCACTTTTTCATGATAAGGTGCTAAAGGGGAGGTATGGAAAAAAGAATGGTTTCCAAACAATGATTCGTATTTGAGCAAAATATTTTAAAAATATTTAAATAAGTGACTATAGGAAGACATAATCGCTATTCAGAAAGTCATTATTAAAGAAGGTATAAATAAATATATACCGATTCTAAATATATAACAGTGATTCTTCTTTGATCAGAATATTTTTAAAATATAATATAATTTGTGACTACTACATGCCATAGTACCATTTTTAGGAAAATCAGGATGGATAAATTGTTGCAAAAATTTGTAATAAATTTTCAAGATTTTTCTTTTAAATTGTAATCGGTACTTTGATTGTAAGATGTTTGAATTCAGGGCGTTATTCTGCGTCAAGCGATGTATGTCCTTTAAAGTGGTTGTCAATATTTTATTGTGATAAAGGGTAAGTAAGCATAAATTCGAACTTTAACTTTACGGTGCTCGACGATAATATCAGTGTCACATAGGTTCTAAAGTTTTCCCATTTGTGCTATATGCAAGAAGATACTATATGAATGAGTAACATTTATTCTCGAGAAACAATCAAATTCCTCAGATAATTATTCCTATGATTCGTTTAGGCAAGGCAATGGCAGCGGAGGATAGAAGGCAATTGTGAAGTGAGGCAAGGCCAAATATGGACCGATTCTGCAATTAATTTGGAATTTATCGTTAAAGTTGGCTAACAAAGAAGTCAAGTTTAACATAGGTCATATAGGTTGTGCCTTTGTTGTACCAATAAGAAACGAGTTTCGCATATAATTATCCCTATGATTCGTTAAGGCGAAGCAATGACAGAGAAGGCGAAGCAATGACAATGAAGCAATCAACATATGATAAATTCTATAGAAGTCCTTATTAGATTGAGTCTCTAGCCATTAAACCCAAAGACCTTATGCCCTACGAGAATCCAATTGCTATACAACTATATATTGGTCAATTCATATACAAATTTTCAAAAAATTAGACTTGATTACGAATTTTTAAATGTTCTTAGTGATAACAGATTTTTGCTTAAATAGCTCTATCTCCCATAATCTTCAAGAAAATTGAAGATTTATATTTTCAAGTAAAAATTTTCAAAAAATCATGTTTTAGTACGAATTTTTAAATTTATTCAGTAATTAACGATTTTTTGCTTAAATGGCTATACTTCCTTTAGTTTCCAAGAAAATCTAAGTTTTATATTCTTACATACAAATATTAAAAAAAAATCTGTCTCTGTACGATTTTTTCAAGGGATCACAGACTTTTCCTTTAGTTTCCAAGAAAGTCATAGTTTTATATTTTCATAAAAAATAAAAAAAATTCCAAAATTGTGTTTTAGAACGAATTTGTTTTTTGTGATTAGTGATTTTTCTTTAAATGGCTGTATCTCTTTTAGTTTAAAAGAAATTCGAAGTTTTATATTTTCATATAAAAATTTTTAAAAAATTAGATTTTAGTACGAATTTTGAAATTGCTCTTAGTTTCCAAGAAAATAAGAGTTTTATAATTTAATATAAAAGCTAAAAAAATAGGTTTTTTTTACGAATTTTGAATTAAAATTAACTTAAATTGCTCCATCTCTTTTAGTTTTTAAGAATATCGAAATTTTGTATTTTCATGTAAAAATTTTCAAAAAATCATGTTTCAGTACGAATTTTAAAATTATTTAGTAATCACAGGTTTTTGCTTAAATGGCTCTATTTTGTTTAGTTTCCAAGAAAATCAAAAATGTATATCTTATTTTATTATGAATTTAAATTTCTTTAATGGCGCTATCTATTCTATAAAAATTTTCCAATTAAATCAAAAATATATATTTTAGGATAAAAATTAAAAAAAACCGGTTTTAGTATGAATTTTTTTAGTAATCTCAGAATTTTGCTTAAATGGTTCTATCAAACTTTTATGTCTTCATATAAAAATTAAAAAAAATTGCGAATTTTGAATTTTTTTTGGGTGGTTACAGATTTTTTCTTAACTGGCTCGATTTCCTTAAGTTTCCAATCGAAGTTCTATATTTTATATATAAATTAAAAAAAAAAATTAGGTTTTGGTATAAGTTTTGAGATTTTTGTTAAATGACTGTGTTTCCTTTAGTTTCCAAGAAAATCAAAGATTAATATTTTCATCTAAAAATCTTTAAGAAATCATATTTTAAAACTGATTTTAATTTCTCCTTAAGTTTTCAAGAAATCAAAGTTTCATATTTTTATATAAAAATTAAAAAATATATATTTTAGTACGAATTTAAAATTTATTTTTAGTGATTTTTGCTTAAATGGCGCTTCCTATTCTATAAAAATTTTTAAAATTTTATTTTAAACAAATTTTGTTATTTTTTTAGCTATTACGAATTTTTACTTTAATGGAGCTTTAGTTTCCAAGAAAATCGAAGTTTTATATTTTGATATAAAAATTTAAAAAAAGAGTCATGTTTTAGAAGCTTGAAGAAAATTATATTGACTAAAAGTAAGATAAGACTCAGCCCCAAATACCTTCACTAACTTGGATCATCTGCGTATACCTCTGAGGATATTCACAGTAAATGATCGGTCGAAAAAAAGGTTAGATATGCAATATTGGATTGGCTTTCGATCAGGAAAATTATGCTTTTGTAGTACCAAACTTGATTGCGAAGTTGCAGGCTATATCTAGAGCGATTAAGGCAACCGGGAGTGCAAAAAATGCCAAAAAATAAGAAAGTGCTATAGTCGGTCAAACCCGACTATACGATACCCTTTACCACTAAGGTCAAAGGTGTTTTTTTTTCCTGTATAAACCAAATATTTGCTAAATTTTGCCATCATACGAACATTTTCTCAAAACTTATATATTTAAGCTGTTTCCGTCATTTGGACTTATATGAGAGCTAGGGTCAAATGTGGACCGATTATCTCAAAATTTGGCAATTTGTTACAAAAAATATGTACGCAAAAAATAAACTTAAAGTTTTTATTATCTTCTTATTTACGACCGTTTTAGTGATTTTTGTCTCATTTAGTGCATTTTAAAGGAAGAGTTTGTATAAGACCTATGATCAAATGTGCACCGATTTCATCGAAATTTGGTACAGTGACTTAAATTTACATAAGTAGTATTTGTCTTAAATTTCAAGAAAACAATATTTATATTTGTGGTGAATATATCAATTCCGGGAAGTGAGACCTATGGGAGGTACCATAAATAATAGACCGATTTTGACGAATTTCAATAGCCATAGTCCCACTATCAAAAAATGATCTGTGCCAAATTTCATCAAATTATCTTTAGAATTGCGACCTGTACTTTAATTACATGTTTTACATTGGGGTCCAGCCAGCCAGCCATCTAGACGGACGTACGGACGGACTGACTGACATCGATAAATCGACTCAGAAAGTGTTTCTAAGTCTATTGGTATACTAAAAGGTGGGTCTAAGACAAATATTTCTATGCGTTACATACATCAGCACAATAATTATTATAATACCCTTTCTCCTTTATAAAGTGGTTTGCTAATTTTTGGAATTTTGGAGTTTAAGATGTGCTACGCCTTAGTCGACCAATTTCTGAAAAAGTGATTGGATTACAAATAAAGTTGGATGTGGATGTTGCTAGATAATCTAAGTAATATAAGAATTTTTATAAAAATGCAATGTCACAAAAAGATTAAGATAACCTACCATCAATATAAATATTTAGCGTTTTATTCACTAAATATATGCCATATTTCTATTAGTTCATTCCATTGTCCAGCAGGGCTTTTAATGATCGTGCTGGTTTGACTATAATATTCTCATAAATTTTTAAATTGATATAAATTCGCTGCATTAAAAGAATCAATTATGTTAATTATAGCAGGTAAAAATCTCTTCCCCTTACATAAAAACATACCCAGCTTTGTTTTCTTCTTTATGATTTAAATTATTGCAGTCAATAGTTTCAATAAAATCGATAACAATAATTAATATCTTTAAATAATGACCTTATTTGCCAATGTTCATAAACCATTATAAAGACTAGCAAGTAAAATGAAAATTATAATATAAGTCAATTTTAAAACCTATCATCAGTAGCCTGAGTTTTGTTTTAAATCTCCTACCCATCCATTCACTTCCTTTGAAAGGCCTACTTACAAAACCATTCACTGCATATAATTTTCTATTCAAAACGAAATTTCCCAACAATTTCATTATACTCTTAGTATTATAAATTTTACTTAATCTAAAAGACCTGCGAAATTCTAAATTGAAATAAGGTAAATTATTCTAAAAGGCCACAGTAGGCTATATATATATGTGGTGTTAGTTCAAGTTTTTTTTCCGTTGCTCTTAAACTGTAAATTATTTTTGAATTAATTCAATTAACTAAAGTCACACCTTTTTATCTATTTATTACCCGCTGGCTTTATTTTTTTTTTCTTTTCATTTGCTAAAAACTATAGACTTATAGAATATTCTCCCTATACGTTTGGCTTTATTCTGCATTGGTGGTGGGATCAGAGCTTTTTTTGGTATTGGCAAACAACTGCCGGCAGTTGAAAAATAAGATATTCAGATTTTTGCGGAATTGGTTGGATTAGGGTATAAGTAAAAGAGTTTTTTCTTTGTGGATTTTATATGGTCAAAAACATATAGCGTCTTTTACAATTCGCTTTAATAGAAATCATAAAGATTTCAGTGGCTAATTTTGTGATAAAAAAAAAAAATAAATATACCACATTTCCCACCCTCTACTTTATTTTATTCAAAATTCTTACAAAAAAAAAAAAAAATGCCGTAAAGAAAAGAAAACACGTTTGTAAAAGTGTCTGCAATACATTTTTGTAAAGAACATTTTTGTACAAAATTTTCCAAAAAAAATTATTTATTTATCGGTTTTCTAATACAACAGTAATAAAATTCTTATTCCAATAAATTTTTTTTTATTACAGAATTTTATAGGATATTTTTTAAAATTTCCTATAAAAATAAGTAATTTCAAAAACTTTCCTATAAAATTAAAAAACTTTTTAAAAATTTCCTATAAAAATAAGCAATTTTAAAAACTTTCCTATAAAACTAAAAAACTTTTGAATAATTTAATATAAAAATAAGAAATTTTTGAAAAAGTTCCTATAAAAATTAGAAATTTTTAAAAATTTACAAAAAAAAAAGAAATTTTTGAAAAATTTCCTATAAAAATAAGAAACTTTTGAAGAATTTCCCATAAAAATAAGAAAATGTTGAAAAATTTCTTATCAAAATAAAAAAAGTTTGAAAATTTTTCTATAAAAATTGAAAATTTTGATAAATTTCTTATAAAAATGAGAAATTTTTGAAAAATTTCCTATAAAATTGGAAATTTTTGAAAATATCTCCAAACAATAAAAAATTAAAAATTTCCTATAAAGATAAGAATTTTCTGAACAATTTTTTATAAAAATAAGATTTTTTTTCTTTTAATTTTCTATAAAAATAAACTTTTTTCTGAAAATTTTCTATAAAAACAGGAAATTTTTGAAAAAATTCCTATATAAATGAAACATTTTTTGTAAAATTTCCTATAAAAATAAGAATTTTTTTAAAAACTTCCTATAAAAATAAGAATTTTAAAATTGAGAATAAAACTAAGAAATTTTTGAAAAATTTCCTATAAAAATAAGAAATTTTTGAAAAATTTCCTATAATATTGACAAATTTTTGAAAAATTTTGTATAAAAATAAGAATTTTTTTCAAAAATTTTCTGTAAAATAAGAAATTTTTGAAAAATTTCGTATAAAAATAAGAATTTTTTTGTAATATGAGAAATTTTGGAAAATTTTCGTATAAAAATAGGACATTTTTGGAAAAATTTCTGAAAAAAAAAAAAAAAATGTAAAAATTTTTTATATAAGAATGTTTTGAAAAATTGCCTATAAAAATAAAAAAATTTAAAAAAATTTTCTATAACAATAAGAGATTTTTGGAAAATTAAAAACTTTTTGAAAAATTTCTTATAAAAATAAGGAATTTGTAAAAAATTTCCTATAAAGATAAGAAATTTTGAAAAATTTCCTATAAAGATAAGAAATTTTTGAAAAATTTCCTATAAAAAAATAATTTTTTGAAAAATTTTTTATAAGAATAAGAAATTTTTTTTAAGTTTTCTTGAAGAATAAGAAATGTCCTATACAAATTTTTGAAAAATTTCCTATAAATATAAAAAACATTTCAAATTTTCTTATAAAAATAGGAAAGTTTTGAAGAATCTGGAAAAATTTGTTATAAAAATAAGAAGTTTTTAAAAAAATTTCTATAGAAATAAGAATTTTTTGAAAAATTTTCTATAAAAAAAAAGTTTTTGAAAAATTTTCTATTAACTATAGTAAGAAATTTTTGAAAAATTTAATATAAAAAGAAGAATTTGTTTTAAAAATTTTCTATAAAAACAACAAATTTTTGAGAAATTTTCTTATAAAAACAGGGAATTTTTGATAAATATAAGAATTTTTGAAAAATCACATTGGAGAAATATAGTGCATCTACACGCTTTTTTAAAATATAATAAAATTATATTAATGGATAGGACTTCGTCATATTTTAAGACGGTTAATGTAAATATATTAATTAAATCGATTTAGTTAATTTAACAGATGTATTGTAATTGGGATCCTAGTGCAATACATTTGTGTAAATTTTTTATAATAAAATGTTTAAGATATTAACTTAAATATATTTTTGAATGTTGACCAATAAGGCTAAGACTTACATATTGGTTACTTTTTATAGTTTTGAAAATTTAATATAGGTCACATACCTGAAACGAAAAAAAAAATTTAATTTATTCAATTTATGTCAGAACAAGTAGGAATGCTAGAAAATGTTAAGAGCTGATGTTAAAAACTACTTATTTGAGGAGCTTAAAACAATAACCAAAGTTTTTAATTTATTTTCTTCAATATTCTATTTTTATAAAATGAATTCATTCCTTTTCCGAGCTGCTCGTTAATATTCTCTGCGGCTAAATTGGTTGTTTGGTGTATCTCTGCATGTGTTAGTCTGATTGACTAAAGACTGGCAGTAGACAATGGGAACAAACTACTGACTGTTAAAGCTGTTATTTAATATTAAACAAACTTCTGCAAATATTCCCAAAACTGCTCAAAATCACACAAACCGAAGAACAATACATTTTTGCACTGCATTTAGGCAGGCAGACGTCTTCGCTTAGCCAATGATGGCAAAACTTTTTGAAGCGCAAAAAGGAGATGAAAATAAGACAAAAAAATATTTAATACAACTTAAGGAAAATATACAATGTCGCGTTTAATTTAATCCCACAACATTTGCATAATTTAAAATCATTTATGTCGAGTAAATACTTTTTTCGCTTTTATTTCCGGGCCTTTTTCCTGTTCCTTTTTTCAAGTATGTTAAGGTAAATGTTTTTGTTTTGCGTCAGTGGTTGTATGGAAAATCTGAAACTGTCATGTAAGACATGGCATGTTTTTTTTTTGCTCTGCTCTCAGTTTCCCCCTTTAATTGTATTCTGTGGGATTTTCAGAGCTTTTGTCTTGTCTTAACTCTTCAGTCTTCCCGGTGACAATACAAGTTTAATATTAAGATAAATACTGAAGTGTTGTTTAACTTATACAGAAGGACAGCGGGAAAAAACAAATCTTAACAAAAATCCTGAAAAATCTTTTTTTCCTGTTTTTCATTTTTCTTTTTCGAAAAAAGGTGTACATGAAGGGTGGCTTTAAGTTGAAAGGGTATGAGTAGGTATGTGTGTGTTTATCGCTGAGAAACTTTGTATCCTTTTTAAGTTTGTTTCGGTATATGTTTAAGCGGTAATGTATTTTGGCTGTTTGTCAATTTGAGCTTATTTAAAGACTTTTTGTGTGGGTTTATGTATGTGTATGTATATAAATGTACTTATGTGTATTTGTGATTGGGGTAAATCATTTCGTTGTTTTACTTTTACAGATCCTCTTGTTGTTGGCTTTTTGTGTTACTTTTATTTTATGAAGTTGTCATTGTCTTTCGCTTCTGTTGATGATTTTTTGCTTATTACAATTTTGTTACCGCAACTTTTTGATATAATCGCACTTTTGCGGGTTTATTAAATATTTATGTATACTTTATGGATTTTTAGGGATTTTTTCTGAATGTGGCTTTTGTTTTCAATTTGTCGTTTTTCTTTCTTCTTGCAACAAAAAACCAAGACAATATAAGTACATGAGCGCTATAATATGATTTTTATTAAAGGTTAAGAGTAGAAAATCGTGTAAGGGATAATAAGGATTTATTTTTATTGAAAATTGAATTGAATTTAATATTAAAACAAAAGCTAAATTTGAATAAATATTAGTATGCTATTAAAATTTATTTTGAAAATAACATATAAAAATAAACGTTCAAAAGATGTTTAAGATTTCTTTTAAGTCATGAATTCTATATGTCCTTAAAATCTTATTTTCCTTATTAGAACTCCACAGCACTTATCATTAAGGAAATTTTATTTTTAGTAAATAATTACTCTTTTATCCTTGTCATGAACGCCTTTGTTCATTTTTCGCCCACAGGATTTATAAATATTTTTTCAAAGTTGTTAAGTTTTAGCTCAAGATTATAATAAGATAATGTTTATCATAAAAAGAAATACTTAGTTTCTTCTTTTTACTAAATCTCTTTGTTATTTTCAGTTTTATTTTGCTTTTGTTAATGGCAGCTAAGAAACCACAAAAAGGTATTTTTTATTCAACATTTTTATAATCGAAAAATATAAATTAATAAACAAATCCAGTTTTGTAAGAATATATGTAATTAAGAATTTTTTAAAAGTGAATTTTTTGATATTGAATTTGGGCTTTAAGTTATAATTTTCATCTCGATATGAAAATGTACACATTTTTGACATACAATTTTTCACAATGAAATTTTCACTAATCAAATTTTATTGAATTTTAAACTTTTCTGATTTTCAATATAAATTAAGTACAAAAAAATTCTTTAATATACAAATTAAGGCTGAAAAATATTAGTCTGATACTTTTAGATATACCGATCGGCACAAGATCATTATACCCTTCACCACCATATGTGAGTTTGTGCTGATGTTTGTAACACATAGAAATATTGGTCTGAAACCGAAATTTTAGTATACCGATCGTCCTAGAATCATTCCCTTCGTTGATTGAAATTTGATCAAAGAATGATTCCTATACTTTTTAGTCACAATGGGATCAATATTTCTGGTACCTCACATAGGCTTGCCTTCCCGGAATAGAATTTTTATCACCTATTCAGAAATAAATTTAATTGTATTTTAATAATATGCAACACAAATATTGCTCATGGTAACCGAGATCAGTGTACCCAATTTTGTAGGAATCGGGCCATATTTGACTATACCTCCTATATGAGACAAATTCTTAAAAGTCTTTTAAATCTTAAAATTATTTTCATTGCTTAATCTTTGAACAGATAAATATTTCGTAAATATCGATGCACAATCTAGGTTCCATATCAGGTCCTTAGTATATTTATGTCTCTAAGACTTAAGATAAACTTGTTATATTGTAAGTCCATGTTAAACCTTAGTAGTGTAGACTATCATATAGTTGGCCCTGACCGAATAAAGAATCCCACCATCAAAAAAAAAAATACCCTGTTATTATCAAAAAATCAATACTAATTGGTTATTCTTAAGAAAATTTTCTACAGAAATTTTTTGAAAATAAAAATTCATGCCTAGAAAATTTTTTTATCATATTTAATTTTAAATCATTAGGATATAAAATTTTATCATAGAACATTTTTTGATGTAAACATTTTCACATTGAAAATTTTTCAATATAAAAATTTTGCTAAAAAGTTTTCAAAATTACAAATGCATAGAATATTTTTCCATAAACAAATTTTACCTATATAGAAAAAATTTTCATACTTAAATTTCTAATAACACATTATATCGAATTTGAGAGACAAAATATATACGACTTATAGTCTAAATGTAAAAATGTCAAAAAAAAGGCAAACATAAATGAAGTGATGATTGGCGGTATTTTGATATTTTAACTGAAAAACAAAAAAGGATTTTTTTACTATATCTTTACTTCCAAATTTTTTTTTTACTTTCAACTAAAATAGGTATATTTTTAATGTGCGGTTTTGATGTTTTTAAAGAAAAAGTTTTCCACTCCATTTTTTTTTAATTTATTTATCAAAAATTATTCAACAGAATTTTTTTTTTATCAAAAATGTTTCTATACAAAATTTTATAATCAAAAATGTTTCTATAGAAAATTTTTCTGTAGACAATTTTCTTAATAAAAATTTTCTATACAAAATTTTTGTATCAAAAATTTTTTTGTAGAAAATTTTTCAATAGAAAATTTTTCTTTGAAAATTTTTTATCAAAATTTCTTTTACAGAAAATTTTTTTATCAAAAATTTTTCTATAGAAATTTTTTTTATTCAAAATTTTTTTATTGAGCATTTTTTTGTCAAAAATTTTTCTGTAGACAATTTTCTTAATAAAAATTTTCTATACAAAATTTTTGTATTAAAAATTTTTTTGTAGAAAATTTTTTTAACAAAAATTTTTCTGTAGAAAATTTTATTAATAAAAATTTTTCTATCAAATTTTTTGTATCAAAAATTTTTTTATAGAAAATATTTTTATCAAAAATTTTTCTAGAAAATCTTTTTGTCAAAAATTTTTTATAGACATTTTTTTATCAAAATTTCTTCAATAGAAAATTTTTTTATCAAAATTTTTTTTATAGAAATTTTTTTTTATCAAAAATTTTTCTATTGAGGATTTTTTTTGTTAAATTTTTCTATAGAAAATTTTTTTATCAAAAAATTTTTTACAGAAATTTTTTTTTATCAAAAATTTATCCATAGAAATTTTTTTTAATGAAAAATTTTTCTATAGAAAATTTTTTTATAGAAAAATTTTTCTATAGAAAATTTTTTTATAGAAAAATGTTTCTATAGAGAATTTTTTTATAGAAAAATTTTCTATAGAAAATTTTTTGAATCAAAAGTTTTTTTATAGAAAAATTTTTTTATTCAAAATTTTTCTATAGAATTTTTTTTATTAAACATTTTTCTGTAGAAAATTTCTTTTATTAAAAATTTTTCTGTAGAAAATTTTTTTGTCAAAAATTTTTCTATAGAAATATTTTTTTGTCAAAATTTTTTCTATAGAAAATTTTTTTATAAAATTTTTTTTTTATCAAAAATTTTTCTATTTAGAATTTTTTATTAAAAATTTATCTATAGAAATTTAAATTTATTTTTTTTTTTTTTGTCAAAAATTTGTCTAAGAAATTTTTTGAATCAAACATTTTTCTTTCTTGAAAATTTTCTTAATAAATATTTTTCTACAGAAAAGTTTTTATCAAAAATTTTTCGATTGTAAACTTTTTTACAAAAATTTTTCTATAAAAATTTTTCTATAGAAAATTTATTTATCAAAAAATTTTCGATGGTAATTTTTTTTATAAAAAATTTTTTTACCAAAAATGTTTCTATAAAAATTTTTTATAAAAATTTTTTATAAAAATTTTTCTATAGAAATTTTTTTTTATCAAAAATGTTTCTATAGAATTTTTTTTTATCAAAAATGTTTCTATGGAAAATTTTTTCATCAAAAAAAGTTTTCTATAGAAAGTTATTATGAAAAATTTTCTATGGAAAATTACTATCAAAATATTTCTATTGAATCTTTTTTTTCAAAAATTTTTCTACAGAAAATTTCATCAAAAATTTTTCTATAGAATTTTTATCAAAAATGTTTCTATAGAAAATTTTATTAAACATTTTTCTTAAGAATATTTTATCAAAAATTTTTCTATAGAAAATTTTTCTACAGAAAATTACTTCTATAGAAAAATATTTTTATCTAAAATTTTTATATAGAAAAATATTTCAAAGAAAAATATTTTTATAAAAAAATGTCTGTATCGAAAAAATATAAAAAACAAGTAAGAAATTGCTATAGTCGGTCATGCCCGACCATACGATACCCTTCACCACTAAGGTCAAAGGTGTTATTTTTCCTGTATAAAGACAAATATTTGCCATCATACAAACATAGTCTCAAAACTTATACATTTATGCTGTTTCCGTCATTTGGACTTATATGAGAGCTCGATTATCTCGAAATTTTGCAAATTGATTACAGTTGTTACAAAAATTATGTATGCAAAAACTAAACTTAAAATTCTCATTATCTTCGGATTTACGAGCGTTTTAGTGAATTTTGTCCCATTTAGTGCGTTTTGAGAAAAGAGTTTGTATGACAGCTATGTTCAAATGTGAACCAATTTCAACGAAATTTAGTACAGTTATTTAAGTTTACATAAGCAGTATTTTTTTTTTCAACTTCTTGAAAAAATATTAATTTTTGTGGCCAACATATCAATTCTGGGAAGTGGAACCTTTGGGAGGTACCATAAATAATGGACCGATTTTGACCAATTTCAATAGCCATGGTCCCATTAACAAAAAAATGATCTGTGTCAAATTTCATCAAATTATCTTTAGAATTGCGACCTGTAGTTTGATTACAATGTTTACATGGGGGTCCAGCCAGCCAGACGGACGGACGGACATCGCTAAATCGACTCAGAAAGTGATTCTGAGTGGGTCTAAGACAAATATTTTTATGAGTTTTCGGCTTCTGGTGGTACAGGCTGCCTATGCCTATTTATAACAAACAAATTTTAAATGATCAAAAATTTGAAATTATGTAGGACATATAAGAAAATTACTAAGGCATGGGGCTATTTATAGTCTAAGACCTAAAACAAAAACAAATTTAAAAAATTCTCATTAAAACAAAATAAAGTAAAACTTTTTCTTAAAGACAACATATCGATGCTATTAAATTCTTTTATTACGCCAAAAAATAGTAAAACTTCTATACTACGAATTTTTTCCACTCCAACATTTTAGCAACCAATAAAAAAATAAAATGTATTTATGCAAATTATTATGTTAATTTGTTTATTTGCTTTGTAATGCATTAACTTTTCCCTGTTTTATGCCTTTTACATTTGTTGTTTCGGACGCACACTAGGGCAATAAAAATATTTAATAATAAAATGTTACATCACAAAATTTACAAACCCATAAAAAAGAAATTAAATGATGGCGAGAAACGTTCGGCCAGAAAATGATTTGTTACTCCGACAATTGGCCGGGCAAAGCAATAACTTTTACAATTTGTTAGAGGATTTTTTAATAAAATGAAGAGGAATATGGCATTTAAACTACAAAAAAGAAAACAATAAAATGTAAGTAATAATTCAGTATTGAAAATGTCAATAATTTGATTTGTTAGTAAAATCTGAGGATATTATTATTTTATCGTATAAAAGTCAAAACGAGTTATAAAAATGTTAATATTGGTTTTAGATACCCTGTAGTAAAACTGGGGTCATGTGTCTCCATGTCAACACTTTGTGTAACATCAATTCAAATGTCCCCAATTTTAGTTCAGTACTGAAATAGTGAATATATAGAGACAACTATTCTAGTATATATCTGGTGACATTGTCAACGAATGTGTCAACATATATGTATATCAATAGGCCCCGATTTGATCCCAATGTCTCCATTTGGACCAAAAGAACTACAAAGTCAATACAAAGTAAATAGTGGTAATGTCTACTGGTAGATTTCGTAGGAACTCTAAATGTTAAATGTCAATAGTAGATAACATTGGATGGGGCAAAATAGGCAAGTAGTACTGGAGACATTGTCAATAGCAAAACAGTATTGTTTCTCTGACGGCATTTACTGCAGGGTATTTTACTAAGGGTACGTCTTAGTGTATGTCTTAGTGTATGTCTTAGTGTATGTCTTAGTGTATGGCTTAGTGTATGTCTTAGTTTATGTCTTAGTGTATGTCTTAGTGTATGTCTTAGTGTATGTCTTGGTCTACGTCTTAGTCTACGTCTTAGTCTACGTCTTAGTCTTAGTCTATGTCTTAGTCTATGTCTTAGTCTATGTCTTAGTCTATGTCTTAGTCTATGTCTTAGTCTATCAGGTATGTGATGGAAAACGATCGTTTTCAAATCGATCGATTTCAGATATATTTTTGAGATATATTTTTGAGATTTTCGGTTATTTCCCCAAAAAACTCAAACCAAATGAAAGATAAAATATTATTCAAAAGGATTAAAGCCAAAATTTTCATTATTTTTGGGGGAAATAACCGAAAAATAGCCAAAAAAATGTCTGAAATCGATCGATTTCAAAACGAAAATGTCCATCACATACCTGTATGTCTTAGTCTATGTCTTAGTCTATGTCTTAGTCTATGTCTTAGTCTATGTCTTAGTCTATGTCTTAGTCTATGTCTTAGTCTATGTCTTAGTCTATGTCTTAGTCTATGTCTTAGTCTATGTCTTAGTCTATGTCTTAGTCTATGTCTTAGTCTATGTCTTAGTCTATGTCTTAGTCTATGTCTTAGTCTATGTCTTAGTCTATGTCTTAGTCTATGTCTTAGTCTATGTCTTAGTCTATGTCTTAGTCTATGTCTTAGTCTATGTCTTAGTCTATGTCTTAGTCTATGTCTTAGTCTATGTCTTAGTCTATGTTTTAGTCTATGTCTTAGTCTATGTCTTAGTCTATGTCTTAGTCTATGTCTTAGTCTATGTCTTAGTCTATGTCTTAGTCTATGTCTTAGTCTATGTCTTAGTCTATGTCTTAGTCTATGTCTTAGTCTATGTCTTAGTCTATGTCTTAGTCTATGTCTTAGTCTATGTCTTAGTCTATGTCTTAGTCTATGTCTTCGTCTATGTCTTAGTCTATGTCTTAGTCTATGTCTTAGTCTATGTCTTAGTCTATGTCTTAGTCTATGTCTTAGTCTATGTCTCAGTCTATGTCTTAGTCTATGTCTTAGTCTATGTCTTAGTCTATGTCTTAGTCTATGTCTTAGTCTATGTCTTAGTCTATGTCTTAGTCTATGTCTTAGTCTATGTCTTAGTCTATGTCTTAGTCTATGTCTTAGTCTATGTCTTAGTCTATGTCTTAGTCTATGTCTTAGTCTATGTCTTAGTCTATGTCTTAGTCTTTGTCTTAGTCTATATCTTAGTCTTTGTCTTAGTCTATGTCTTAGTCTATGTCTTAGTCTATGTCTTAGTCTATGTCTTAGTCTATGTCTTAGTCTATGTCTTAGTCTATGTCTTAGTCTATGTCTTAGTCTATGTCTTAGTCTATGTCTTAGTCTATGTCTTAGTCTATGTCTTAGTCTATGTCTTTGTCTATGTCTTAGTCTATGTCGTAGTCTATGTCTTAGTCTATGTCTTAGTCTATGTCTTAGTCTATGTCTTAGTCTATGTCTTAGTCTATGTCTTAGTCTATGTCTTAGTCTATGTCTTAGTCTATGTCTTAGTCTATGTCTTAGTCTATGTCTTAGTCTATGTCTTAGTCTATGTCTTAGTCTATGTCTTAGTCTATGTCTTAGTCTATGTCTTAGTCTATGTCTTAGTCTATGTCTAAGTCTATGTCTTAGTCTATGTCTTAGTCTATGTCTTAGTCTGTGTCTTAGTCTTTGTCTTTGTCTTTGTCTTTGTCTTTGTCTTTGTCTTTGTCTTTGTCTTAGTCTATGTCTTAGTCTTGTCTTAGCCTATGTCTAAGTCTATCTCTTTGTCTATGTCTTAGTTTATGTCTTAGTCTATGTCTTAGGCTGTGTCTTCGTCTATGTCTTAGTCTATGTCTTAGTCTGTGTCTTCGTCTATATCTTAACCTATGTATATGTCTTAGTCTATTTGTTATTTTCTGACTTAGTCTTTATCTTTGTTTATATCCTAAGCTATGTCTTTGGCCAACTCTTATCTATTTTTTGTCTATTACCCATTTTTTCTTGAATAAATGAAAAAAAAAGATGATATTTAAATAAATTAATTGAAATTAAATTGATTTGCTTAAAGAGGGCGCTAAGTGCTGATGACGTCCTGTGGCGGGACAGAAATTGCAATCCACTGAGCCGCGTTCAAAAATAATTTTTTCAGTTTTTCTCCACAATTACTTTTCAAATTTTCAAAATTAATAATTTGAAAGTTAAATGAACTCAAGCCTGATTAAACCTAATTTTTCGAAAAAACTTATATTTAAAAAAAAATTTAAATCCCTGCAACTGTTTTTCGATTGCTTTAAATATTTATTTTGTGCCATGGAAACAATTTAAGTAAAGAAATAAAAAGCATCCCATAAAATTTCACAACTGCATTGTCAAAGTCATTCGTTTTTTACAACTATGTTGCATTTTTTTTCTGACACTTATGTATATATAGATACATATGTATGTATGTGTGTGTATCCTTATATTTTAAGTATATGAAAAAAGCGCATTTAAACTACATATACATAAATATATGCAAATTTTTGAGTATATATATGTATGTAAATTTTAATGTATTTTTAACACTCGCACATATGCCATAAAAGGTAGAATAAATTTTCACTTAATTTTTGTTCTTTCTCTGATTGTTTGTACATTTTATGCATTTTTTATGTATAAATACTTTGTCATCATTATTGGCATAATAAACAGTGGTTGTTAAGGGCCAGAGCGGGAAAGTGCCTGGCTATAAGTAATTTACATTAAAGGTCATTTAAATTTTAATGGTTTTTATACATAAACATATTAATAATAAATGACTCTTAAACATGTTTTCAATATTTGCGTTTCGCCTTAAAAAAATTCTTGTTTAAAAAACTTTATTTGTTTTTTTTTTTGTACTGTCTTCCCGGGCAAGCAACTTTTCTCAGAATTTTTATTAATTTGTGTTCATATGTTCATGTTTCCTTTTTTATGATTTTTAACGTTCTTTTTTGTAATTATCTTAAATGTTATTTAAATTTGCTTTTATAAATTTGTTGCAGTCAATATTTTTTGTGGTTATGAGAATTTTTTTTTAAGTCTTTTAATACCCTATATCAGCATAGGTGGAAAGGATAATGAACCTCATCATCTACGATTTCGATGAAATTTTTTATGTTAGTCCTTAAAGATCATACAGTTTTTAGGTTTTATCAAAAATAATACAGACATTTCGTAGTGGGATCGTTGCTATTAAATTTGGTTTATTATTTCGTATACCTCGCTTGAAAGTTTAGACTCAATATGGAAATGTAGAAAATATGTTGAGATAAACAAAAATCACATTACCCAAATTTCGTTAAAATCGATCCATATAAGACATTATTGCTAATGCCGGAAATGGTTAAGATAAGTCTTAAGAAAATTTTAGTACGATGTATGATTAAAACACGTTTGACTCTAATGGTCTAGGGTTTCAACAGGTTAGGCTTTACTGATTTTAATACATTCCTGCTTGTTTTTTCTTGCAAAAGTTTTTGCTTTCTATTTTGAGACTGTATAGAGATATGGCAAAATTTTTCAATTTTAATAAAATTTCGTTTATGAACACCAAAATAAATATTTCCTTAAAAAATATTCCAAAAATGTAAAATAAGGATCGGTATAACACATATGTATGTTTAAAAAATTTATCTCTTGATACAAAATTTTGTATATTTAGTTAAAATTAAATAACAAAAAAACTAAAATAATTACACCGGTCACTTGATTTACAAGTTTCATACATGTTTTAAATAACAAAAATTGTCTAACGATCTTTAATTCTTTGTTTAGTATTTTAATCCTATAGACAAAATTTCCTATCAAAAAATTTTCTACAGAAATATAATAACGAAAAATTTCCTAAAAATTTGCTACACAAATTTTTATATCAAATAATTTTCTATAGAAATTTTTATATAGAAAAATTTTTTTTATAGAAATTTTCATATCGAAAAATTTTTTACAGAAATATTTCTATTGAAATTTTACTCGAAAATTTTTTAAATCAATTTTTCTACCAAAAAATTGTCGATAAAATTTTTAAATCAAAAAATTTTCTATAGAAATTTTTGTGTCAAAAAATTGTTTACAGAAATTTTCCTATCGAAAAATTTTTTACAGAAACTTTCCTATCGAAAAATTTTCTATAGAAATTTTTTTATCGAAAATTTTTCTATAGAAATGTTTCTATCGAAAATTTTTCTACAAAAATTTTTTAATCAAAAAGTTCTCTATTGAAATTTTTGAATCAAAAAACTTTCTTTAGAAATTTTTCTGCGGAAAAATCTTATATAGAAAAATTTCTATCAAAAAAATTCTATTGGAAATTTTTTATAGAAATCTTTCTATCGAAAAGTTTTCTGCATAAATTTTTCTTAAAAAAACTTCTTTGTTGCACCCTACTCCCAACATTCTGGTCCTTCTAACCGGAGCCAAAGGACTTGCAAATATTTCTTCTCAAATAATTTTCTTACAGAAAACACCCCCGTGGATTATCACAACAACCCCCTAAAAAATTTAGAAAATTTGGATTACCATCTTTAAAGTCTAAAACAAAAATTTATCAAAATTCATCATCAAAATCACAAATCACAGCATTAAAATAATCTTCATCAATATCATCATAATTGTCATCATTATTATTGTGAAGTTAGCCACATACATATTTGAAGAAACCCCTAAGTAACAAAACAAAAAGACAAGTAAGTAATTGTTCCTTTGTCATTTTTAAATAAACGTTTTTAAACAAAATTCATAAAAGTGCAAAGAGTAAAGTGAAAAAAAAAAAAAAGTGCAACAACAAATCGTTTATGTAGACAGTTACTTTCATGTTCTAAAAAATATCCCCCCATAATAAGAAACGATTTCCACAAACCGAAATAATATTGTTTATTGAGTGCTAAATGAGTTAAAATAATAAAATATCGTTTGCGGCCAACAAGTTCAAAACCATTCTGTGATCATACGAAATTAACACAGAATCAAACAGATTAACAGACGGTTCTCTCATTCTTTCGAACCACTCTCGCTCAACTACTGTTAGAGATCAACAGAGAGAAGTTCAAACTCATCTCCAACAAGAAATAAGGAAGAAAACAAAAGAAGTAAAAACATAAAACGTATTAATCATACACACACAACTTAACATACATAACTTAACAGAAAGTTAAATGTAAACAAAACAAAGGAGTTTTTTATATTGTTTACATTTTTATTTTTTTTTGCTGTATGTATCTTTTCATGCAATATCTGTAAGTTAAAAGTATCTTTTACAATCCCAGTAAACATTTCGTTGTAAAAAGAACAATTGCTACATAAACAATTTTATGTAAAATAAAATAAATAAAATAAATAAAATAAATAAAATAAATAAAATAAATAAAATAAATTATAAATTAACACATTTTTTAATTTAATCTACATATTAAATACGATCTTGGTATAAAAAATCACCGTTTTGCTACAAATTATCTAAAATATCACAGATTGATTAAACTACTATAACTTTAATATAAATTAATTTTTCACTTTTAAAGTAAACTCAAATTAAAAATATATTAATTCAAAATTTCAAAATTATCTAAAACAACTTCTAAAAACTACAAATAATTATATTGCACTAAAATTATCAAACAAATCAATTTAAAAATAAAGAAAATAAAAGCATCAATAATACTGTACAATCTTTGCACACTCTTTGCACTTACACATTTATTTACTTTTATATAAACTATATTTTGAAAATTTGTTGAAAATATACCCCACTTGTTACTTGAACGGACCTAAACAATATCTTGAAAATAGCTTGTCACATTTTTCAAATATTTTGGCTTTTGGTTTAAGCGGAATTATTTATAAATTGAAATCTTTTGGAAATATTTTCGATTTGGTTCGCCTTTTGACTTCACTCGTATCTAATATATATTTTTACCCATTGCCTACATCAGAAGTTTTAATATGTCAATATTAGATGCTTTTATTCGCGCTTCCGATCGGGTCGTAGAATTTCAGGCATACTTCGACACAATCCCCATTGAGAGACACTCATTGCATACACTGGAGATCCAAAAGGATGAGATTGTGCGCCTTTGGTCTGTGTTTAGGTCGTGTTATGACGAAATATTAAACAAGTTCAACGAACTGGAAGAAGAAGTTCAGGTTGAAACTCTCAAATCCCGTTTCTACTCCACTTTCGAGGCCCATGTTAAGGTCTTATCAAGGTCTAACGAACTTTTGGATGATCTTTGCCACCGATTGGGTACTAGTACCGTCCAAAACCCCCCACCTACTTCTTCGGTTGAGACTACTCCCCACATATCGTTACCCCCTTGTGACACCGAGGTGTTTCATGGCGATTACCAGTCATGGCCAACGTTCCGCGATATGTTCACTGCCCTATATCGAAATAGCAAACGACTATCCCCAGTTGAGAAGATGTGCCACCTTATAAAGAAAACACAAGAAGAGGCTCGCGAGTTGCTTAAGACCTGTCCCATTACCAATGAGGGTTTTGAAATGGCATGGCAAAACCTCGTCAATCGGTATGAAAACAAGAGAATCCTTATCAACGCCCAATTGAAAACATTGTTCAACTTAACCCCCATTTATAAGGAAACAGGAAGTAACATCAGGAAGATACAGAGGACAATAAACGATTGTGTGACCAATCTAACTCTGTTGAAGATCGATACAGCTAATTGGGACATCATATTTGTCTACATTTGCTCCACTTGTCTTCCGGAAATCACGTTGAGTTTATGGGAACAGTCACTCCCACACAATACCGAGCTACCTACTTGGAAACAAATGGATGCTTTCCTGACTTCAAGATTCCAAACTCTGGAATCAGTTGCTGACATTCGTACCACATTTGCTAACCCCAATAGCTCAAACTACAATAAATTCACCAAATCTAAGCCCCAAAACTTTTCGGACAAAAGGAAAGTGAATACATATAATAATAATGTTTCATTGGACCAACCTGGAAAATGTTCTATTTGTCCCAATGTACACCCCCTTCGTCTCTGTCCCTCATTTCTTGGAATGTCTATTGAAGAACGTTTCGCTATCGTCAAACAGCACAAACGGTGTACTAATTGCCTTGGAACGTCCCATGAGTTCAAGAAATGTAGGAGCCAATATGTTTGTCATATATGCAAACAAAAGCATCATTCGTTGCTTCATCGCACAACTGCCGTATCGAACACTAACCCCCAAGCGAATAAGACTGCAACTATAAACCCCAATACCAACTCGAGTACTCCTCCAGTTTCTAACCCCCCATTGAATATGAATCCGTCTACTTCAGCTGAAGCTGCAGCCCATTCGCGCCAAAGTTATTCCACGCAACTACAGTCCGCTTCGAATTCAACAGTTTTACTCGGTACTGCACTCGTCGATGTCTATAGCAATGACTTAAAACACACCGTACGTGCACTGATAGATTCCGCGTCTGAAGCTACGTTTATTTCGAAACGTCTACAAACCAAACTTGCCTTGAGAAGTCGATCGTCACACACGCAGATACACGGCTTGAATGAAGCAATAACAGCGACCTCTACACACCTATGCTACATCCGTATTGGATCGCCTATTGATGATTCTTTTGAAACCTGCACCGATGCTTTGGTCGTCAAAAAACTCACTGGTCAACTCCCCCACTACCCGATATCAGGCTTAAGAAATAGTGAGTTTTCCAATTTGAAGCTTGCTGATACTCACTCTCACCAGCGTTCAGAGGTTGAACTTCTACTTGGCGGAGATATTTACCCGAAAATCCTGAAAAATGGTCTTCGATGGGATAATGATCGCTCCTTAGTCGCTCAACACACTGTCTTCGGATGGATTATTACTGGGAAACTTGTAACTAGGAGTCATCTCCAATCAGTTTCGTCATTCTATAATGCCATCGCTCTCGACGATCAACTGCAAAGATTCTGGGAGCTTGAAGAGACACCAAGGAAACCACGACTCTCTGACGAAGACCTACACTGCGAGAATGTGTATAAATCTACCACGTACCGCAACAGCGATGGTCGTTTTACGGTTTCGCTTCCTTTTCGGCGGGAGTATCCAGTAGATATGAAAATCGGATCATCGCGTCATATAGCCCTTTCCCAATTTCTGAGAAACGAATGTAGACTTTTAAAAAATCCCCAACTGAAGTCAGAATATGACAGAGTCATCACTGAATATTCGACTCTCAATCAAATGACCAATGTCACTTCTAATACTCACTGTCCCACATATTATCTCCCCCATCATGCGGTTATTAAACCCGAGAGCACTACCACGAAGCTTCGTGTAGTGTTTAACGCTTCAAGCCCATCTTCGAATGGTAGAAGCCTTAATGATTTACTTTATCCCGGTCCAACGTTACAAGCAGACTTAATCATTCTTATCTTGCGATGGAGACTATTTAGATATGTCTTTAACTCAGATATCGAAAAGATGTATCGCCAAATTCTCGTAAATCCATCACATACCCCGTTCCAGAGGATCATTTTCCGTAGATCCCCCGAAGAAGATCCACAAGACTTCGAACTGAACACAGTTACCTTCGGCGTCAACTGTGCCCCTTATTTGGCGATACGTACTCTGCTGGAGTTGGCGAAAATCTGTGAGCAAACGAATCCCACTGTTTCTAACATCCTTCGGAACTATATGTACGTTGATGACGTACTCGCTGGTGCCCACACCTTATCCTCCGCCCTTAAAGCTAGAAATGAATTGATTGATGTGCTACAGTCAGCAGGGTTTGCACTACGTAAATGGACAGCAAACCATGAATATCTGCTAAAGGATCTCAACCCAGATCATCTCTTAGGTACAGAGTTTCTGAAACTTTCGGACTCTAGCACTACTAAAACTCTAGGCTTGCGTTGGAACGCAGGGAATGATAACTTTTACTTCCTACTCAAAAACTACCCCGATCGTGATTCAGTGACTAAGAGATCAGTCTTGTCAGAAATAGCTAAGCTTTTTGATCCCGCCGGTTGGCTAGCTCCCAAAATAATCGTAGCTAAGATAATTATGCAACAGATATGGCGTGACGAGACGGACTGGGATGAAGACCTCAAAGAAACTACCTTACAACAGTGGCGAGAATTCCTTGATGACTACCCGAATATAGAAGATATCAAAATTCCCAGGTATGTGGACTTCGATCCATCATACGCTATCGAGCTACACGGATTCTGCGATGCTTCAGAGAAGGCATATGCCACTACACTATATATACGCGCAGAAAACCAAGGCTGTGTGTCCACTCATTTACTAGTAGCGAAAACTAAAGTTGCCCCCGTCAAATTTGTCTCGCTTCCCCGAAAAGAGCTTTGTGGAGCCGAGTTAATGGCAAAAATGATCTACTCTATTCAATCTGAGTTGAATCTTAAGGATCTGAAATTATTTTTATGGACAGATTCCACAATAGTGCTTGCATGGCTACAAAAACCTCCGAATAGATGGAAAACCTTTGTGGAAAACAGAGTTTCCTCCATTATTGAAAAGGTTGGAAGTCAATCTTGGTCTCATGTTGACTCCAAAAGCAACCCCGCCGACTTAGCAACCCGTGGACTTACACTATCCCAACTCAGATCAAACCAATTGTGGTGGCATGGACCTACATGGCTGAGACTTCCCCATAGCCAATGGCCAATTAATAGTGGTACCTTTTCAACCGAAGAAGAAGCCAAACCAATTCAGGTTCACGTTAATCAGCTATACAACACTGACATACTAAACAACTTCTCGGAATTCCCAAGAGCAATGCGTGTCATCTGTTGGATTTTTCGATTTTATTACCGATGTAACAAAAATCTCCACCACCTTCTGCAAACATCCGAAGAATTAACCCGATTAGAGCTTGAGAATGCAAAATCTAAAATGATAATTGCCAGCCAAAAGTTATACTTCGAACATGAATATGACTTACTATCTAAAGGTCTCGAAATCCCCCGAAAAAGCAGCCTACTTACCTTCAATCCATTCATAGACCCAAATGGCATCATAAGAATCAATGGTCGTCTAACTAATTCACCATCTCTGAACTATGACGAGCGATCCCCAATTCTACTCCCCTACCATGCACGCTACACCCGCCTTTTCTTAACATACTTACATAAGTATTCAATTCATGGTCAGAACGCTCTGCTATATCGATTAATGAGACAGTACTATTACGTTCCTAGACTGAAAACGCTTATAAAATCTATAATATCAGGATGTCGCACTTGCGTTATTCAAAAACGCCAGAAAAGCCAACAGATAATGGCAGCACTACCACCAGAGAGAACTACAATGTCACGGCCTTTCACCAATACTGGTGTAGACTTCGCCGGGCCATTTGACTTGAAGACATACGCTGGTCGCGGCTGTAAAATGACAAAAGGCTATGTTCTGGTGTTTATTTGCTTCTCGACTAAGGCCATACATCTTGAGGCCACAACAGAAATTTCAACCCAAGCCTTCTTAGCTGCTTTTGCCAGATTCTTTAGTAGAAGAGGTTCCCCCAATGCCATGTACTCAGATAATGGTACAGCATTCGTTGGCGCTTCCCATATTTTGGATACCGATAAAGCACATTTCGTCTCTCATATACGCAAAAACCTCCTAGATCAACAGGCTGTAGCCCCTCTCGAATGGCACTTTATTCCGCCTGGTGCCCCACATATGGGTGGTCTTTGGGAGGCAGGAGTTAAGAGCTTTAAGATGCATCTTAAACGTGTTTCCAACTCCCAAAGCTTCACATTTGAAGAGTTCTCTACCTTACTTGCTAGAATTGAAGCATGTCTGAATTCTAGGCCTTTAAGTCCCAATAGCGATAATCCCACTGATCTTTCAGCACTTACCCCCGGTCATTTCCTTATAGGTGGTCCCTTATTATCTCCAGCAGAACCTAATCTTTCAGACCACTCACTGAGCTACGTAAATCGTTGGCAGAAGCTCAAAGTTCTACATCACCATTTCGCTGCAAGGTGGAAAGAGGAATACCTCAAAGAGCTCCACAAGCGTTTTAAATGGAAACACCCCCAGCGAGACTATGCTATAGGCGATCTTGTCATAATAAGACAGGACAATTTACCCCCAACTCAATGGCGCTTAGGACGAATTGAAAAAGTTATTCGTGGTACTGATAATCACATACGAGTCGCTGAAATACGAACTGCTAATGGCATCGTTACGAGGCCAATAGTCAAATTAGTATTACTCCCCAACCCCGAACAACTCTAATTCATTTCTTTATTTTACTTACAGCAACACCATGCCCCGACAACAACGCCGTAGCAGTTCACCATTGGAAAGAAGAAACAATCGTCAACGTCGTCCTTTATCATCATACGATTGTCGTCTGTGTCGTCAAGACCACTCGTTACGGAGATGCCTCAAATTCAAACGCATGAATGTGGCTGACAAACTTAGAATTGTTAAACGTCATCGATATTGCGAGAATTGTCTAGCACACTCGCATCTCATAAGCCGATGTCGTAGTTCTGACCGCTGTCGACAGTGTCAAGGGAAACATCACTCTCTTCTTCATCGTCATCAACGGTTGCAAGAAAATCGAAGAGCCAGTAACTCCTCTAGAATCACCACTAGGTCCCGCCCTGTCACACTTCTTCCCACTGTCGTGGTGAAAATAGAATTAGGTGGGCAATGGCGCAAAGTAAGAGGCTTACTAAACCCCTGTGAAGAGGTCAGCTCTATAGCAGCGTTCTTATTCGAGCGCTATAATCTAACTGAAGAAAAAATTGGCTCAGACCGGTGGTGCAAGATTCGAATACGTCCCCATTTTGAGGCTACTCCTATCTTCAACGTAAATGCCAAGGTAGTCGATGATCTTCCTCGAAAACAGCCAAAGGAGAAAATCGACGAAGGGGTCGCATTACCATACACAAATCTTCGTCTCGCAGACTCATACTTCCATGTGGACGAGCATATCAATTTCATACTGGGAGCTGATATGTATCCCCGACTGATTAAACCAAGTCTTCAACCAGAAACAGTTGGTACCCCCGATGGCTCAGGACACCGTCCTTGGATGGACAATTATTGGCACATTTGGTGCTTAAATATGAACCTTAAAATACTTGCTGTATCTAAAATTTGTTTTCTCTCATTTCTTATATTAGTTTTAAGGAATATTTTATATACATATATAGATAAATTTGTAATTATTTTCGGTTATTTTGAATTACACATATTGAATTAAATCCCTAATCGAACCCATATTGTAAAATTAAATATCTATCTATCTATCTATCTACTTTAAGACTGAATTCAAAAAAAAAAAACAAATGTACTATATTTTTAACTACAGCAAGGGGGGCGGGATGAACAAATATAAACATTATTTTTAAGTATTTGACTTTAACAAGCACAGTGTGCAAGAGCGGCCTGGGAAATTCCAATTCCTTGAGCTCTCTCTGCATTCAGCTGTAACTTAAAATCGTTTTGTGTTTGTAGCTTTAAAATATATAAAATATTTGCACCCTACAAATATTTTTTCCATAAATAGCAAATAAAAATTCGGGGTTATTAGATGGGGGTTTTAAATTATTTATTTATTAGATGATTACCTTTTGGCTGTTCGGGATATACTAGACAAAGTTACAAAATTTCTTTAAACTTCTAGCTGTGGGCGCATAAAACGATTTTAAAGCTACAAACACAAAACGATTTTAAGTTACAGCTGAATGCAGAGAGAGCTCAAGGAATTGGAATTTCCCAGGCCGCTCTTGCACACTGTGCTTGTTAAAGTCAAATACTTAAAAATAATGTTTATATTTGTTCATCCCGCCCCCCTTGCTGTAGTTAAAAATATAGTACATTTGTTTTTTTTTTTTGAATTCAGTCTTAAAGTAGATAGATAGATAGATATTTAATTTTACAATATGGGTTCGATTAGGGATTTAATTCAATATGTGTAATTCAAAATAACCGAAAATAATTACAAATTTATCTATATATGTATATAAAATATTCCTTAAAACTAATATAAGAAATGAGAGAAAACAAATTTTAGATACAGCAAGTATTTTAAGGTTCATATTTAAGCACCAAATGTGCCAATAATTGTCCATCCAAGGACGGTGTCCTGAGCCATCGGGGGTACCAACTGTTTCTGGTTGAAGACTTGGTTTAATCAGTCGGGGATACATATCAGCTCCCAGTATGAAATTGATATGCTCGTCCACATGGAAGTATGAGTCTGCGAGACGAAGATTTGTGTATGGTAATGCGACCCCTTCGTCGATTTTCTCCTTTGGCTGTTTTCGAGGAAGATCATCGACTACCTTGGCATTTACGTTGAAGATAGGAGTAGCCTCAAAATGGGGACGTATTCGAATCTTGCACCACCGGTCTGAGCCAATTTTTTCTTCAGTTAGATTATAGCGCTCGAATAAGAACGCTGCTATAGAGCTGACCTCTTCACAGGGGTTTAGTAAGCCTCTTACTTTGCGCCATTGCCCACCTAATTCTATTTTCACCACGACAGTGGGAAGAAGTGTGACAGGGCGGGACCTAGTGGTGATTCTAGAGGAGTTACTGGCTCTTCGATTTTCTTGCAACCGTTGATGACGATGAAGAAGAGAGTGATGTTTCCCTTGACACTGTCGACAGCGGTCAGAACTACGACATCGGCTTATGAGATGCGAGTGTGCTAGACAATTCTCGCAATATCGATGACGTTTAACAATTCTAAGTTTGTCAGCCACATTCATGCGTTTGAATTTGAGGCATCTCCGTAACGAGTGGTCTTGACGACACAGACGACAATCGTATGATGATAAAGGACGACGTTGACGATTGTTTCTTCTTTCCAATGGTGAACTGCTACGGCGTTGTTGTCGGGGCATGGTGTTGCTGTAAGTAAAATAAAGAAATGAATTAGAGTTGTTCGGGGTTGGGGAGTAATACTAATTTGACTATTGGCCTCGTAACGATGCCATTAGCAGTTCGTATTTCAGCGACTCGTATGTGATTATCAGTACCACGAATAACTTTTTCAATTCGTCCTAAGCGCCATTGAGTTGGGGGTAAATTGTCCTGTCTTATTATGACAAGATCGCCTATAGCATAGTCTCGCTGGGGGTGTTTCCATTTAAAACGCTTGTGGAGCTCTTTGAGGTATTCCTCTTTCCACCTTGCAGCGAAATGGTGATGTAGAACTTTGAGCTTCTGCCAACGATTTACGTAGCTCAGTGAGTGGTCTGAAAGATTAGGTTCTGCTGGAGATAATAAGGGACCACCTATAAGGAAATGACCGGGGGTAAGTGCTGAAAGATCAGTGGGATTATCGCTATTGGGACTTAAAGGCCTAGAATTCAGACATGCTTCAATTCTAGCAAGTAAGGTAGAGAACTCTTCAAATGTGAAGCTTTGGGAGTTGGAAACACGTTTAAGATGCATCTTAAAGCTCTTAACTCCTGCCTCCCAAAGACCACCCATATGTGGGGCACCAGGCGGAATAAAGTGCCATTCGAGAGGGGCTACAGCCTGTTGATCTAGGAGGTTTTTGCGTATATGAGAGACGAAATGTGCTTTATCGGTATCCAAAATATGGGAAGCGCCAACGAATGCTGTACCATTATCTGAGTACATGGCATTGGGGGAACCTCTTCTACTAAAGAATCTGGCAAAAGCAGCTAAGAAGGCTTGGGTTGAAATTTCTGTTGTGGCCTCAAGATGTATGGCCTTAGTCGAGAAGCAAATAAACACCAGAACATAGCCTTTTGTCATTTTACAGCCGCGACCAGCGTATGTCTTCAAGTCAAATGGCCCGGCGAAGTCTACACCAGTATTGGTGAAAGGCCGTGACATTGTAGTTCTCTCTGGTGGTAGTGCTGCCATTATCTGTTGGCTTTTCTGGCGTTTTTGAATAACGCAAGTGCGACATCCTGATATTATAGATTTTATAAGCGTTTTCAGTCTAGGAACGTAATAGTACTGTCTCATTAATCGATATAGCAGAGCGTTCTGACCATGAATTGAATACTTATGTAAGTATGTTAAGAAAAGGCGGGTGTAGCGTGCATGGTAGGGGAGTAGAATTGGGGATCGCTCGTCATAGTTCAGAGATGGTGAATTAGTTAGACGACCATTGATTCTTATGATGCCATTTGGGTCTATGAATGGATTGAAGGTAAGTAGGCTGCTTTTTCGGGGGATTTCGAGACCTTTAGATAGTAAGTCATATTCATGTTCGAAGTATAACTTTTGGCTGGCAATGATCATTTTAGATTTTGCATTCTCAAGCTCTAATCGGGTTAATTCTTCGGATGTTTGCAGAAGGTGGTGGAGATTTTTGTTACATCGGTAATAAAATCGAAAAATCCAACAGATGACACGCATTGCTCTTGGGAATTCCGAGAAGTTGTTTAGTATGTCAGTGTTGTATAGCTGATTAACGTGAACCTGAATTGGTTTGGCTTCTTCTTCGGTTGAAAAGGTACCACTATTAATTGGCCATTGGCTATGGGGAAGTCTCAGCCATGTAGGTCCATGCCACCACAATTGGTTTGATCTGAGTTGGGATAGTGTAAGTCCACGGGTTGCTAAGTCGGCGGGGTTGCTTTTGGAGTCAACATGAGACCAAGATTGACTTCCAACCTTTTCAATAATGGAGGAAACTCTGTTTTCCACAAAGGTTTTCCATCTATTCGGAGGTTTTTGTAGCCATGCAAGCACTATTGTGGAATCTGTCCATAAAAATAATTTCAGATCCTTAAGATTCAACTCAGATTGAATAGAGTAGATCATTTTTGCCATTAACTCGGCTCCACAAAGCTCTTTTCGGGGAAGCGAGACAAATTTGACGGGGGCAACTTTAGTTTTCGCTACTAGTAAATGAGTGGACACACAGCCTTGGTTTTCTGCGCGTATATATAGTGTAGTGGCATATGCCTTCTCTGAAGCATCGCAGAATCCGTGTAGCTCGATAGCGTATGATGGATCGAAGTCCACATACCTGGGAATTTTGATATCTTCTATATTCGGGTAGTCATCAAGGAATTCTCGCCACTGTTGTAAGGTAGTTTCTTTGAGGTCTTCATCCCAGTCCGTCTCGTCACGCCATATCTGTTGCATAATTATCTTAGCTACGATTATTTTGGGAGCTAGCCAACCGGCGGGATCAAAAAGCTTAGCTATTTCTGACAAGACTGATCTCTTAGTCACTGAATCACGATCGGGGTAGTTTTTGAGTAGGAAGTAAAAGTTATCATTCCCTGCGTTCCAACGCAAGCCTAGAGTTTTAGTAGTGCTAGAGTCCGAAAGTTTCAGAAACTCTGTACCTAAGAGATGATCTGGGTTGAGATCCTTTAGCAGATATTCATGGTTTGCTGTCCATTTACGTAGTGCAAACCCTGCTGACTGTAGCACATCAATCAATTCATTTCTAGCTTTAAGGGCGGAGGATAAGGTGTGGGCACCAGCGAGTACGTCATCAACGTACATATAGTTCCGAAGGATGTTAGAAACAGTGGGATTCGTTTGCTCACAGATTTTCGCCAACTCCAGCAGAGTACGTATCGCCAAATAAGGGGCACAGTTGACGCCGAAGGTAACTGTGTTCAGTTCGAAGTCTTGTGGATCTTCTTCGGGGGATCTACGGAAAATGATCCTCTGGAACGGGGTATGTGATGGATTTACGAGAATTTGGCGATACATCTTTTCGATATCTGAGTTAAAGACATATCTAAATAGTCTCCATCGCAAGATAAGAATGATTAAGTCTGCTTGTAACGTTGGACCGGGATAAAGTAAATCATTAAGGCTTCTACCATTCGAAGATGGGCTTGAAGCGTTAAACACTACACGAAGCTTCGTGGTAGTGCTCTCGGGTTTAATAACCGCATGATGGGGGAGATAATATGTGGGACAGTGAGTATTAGAAGTGACATTGGTCATTTGATTGAGAGTCGAATATTCAGTGATGACTCTGTCATATTCTGACTTCAGTTGGGGATTTTTTAAAAGTCTACATTCGTTTCTCAGAAATTGGGAAAGGGCTATATGACGCGATGATCCGATTTTCATATCTACTGGATACTCCCGCCGAAAAGGAAGCGAAACCGTAAAACGACCATCGCTGTTGCGGTACGTGGTAGATTTATACACATTCTCGCAGTGTAGGTCTTCGTCAGAGAGTCGTGGTTTCCTTGGTGTCTCTTCAAGCTCCCAGAATCTTTGCAGTTGATCGTCGAGAGCGATGGCATTATAGAATGACGAAACTGATTGGAGATGACTCCTAGTTACAAGTTTCCCAGTAATAATCCATCCGAAGACAGTGTGTTGAGCGACTAAGGAGCGATCATTATCCCATCGAAGACCATTTTTCAGGATTTTCGGGTAAATATCTCCGCCAAGTAGAAGTTCAACCTCTGAACGCTGGTGAGAGTGAGTATCAGCAAGCTTCAAATTGGAAAACTCACTATTTCTTAAGCCTGATATCGGGTAGTGGGGGAGTTGACCAGTGAGTTTTTTGACGACCAAAGCATCGGTGCAGGTTTCAAAAGAATCATCAATAGGCGATCCAATACGGATGTAGCATAGGTGTGTAGAGGTCGCTGTTATTGCTTCATTCAAGCCGTGTATCTGCGTGTGTGACGATCGACTTCTCAAGGCAAGTTTGGTTTGTAGACGTTTCGAAATAAACGTAGCTTCAGACGCGGAATCTATCAGTGCACGTACGGTGTGTTTTAAGTCATTGCTATAGACATCGACGAGTGCAGTACCGAGTAAAACTGTTGAATTCGAAGCGGACTGTAGTTGCGTGGAATAACTTTGGCGCGAATGGGCTGCAGCTTCAGCTGAAGTAGACGGATTCATATTCAATGGGGGGTTAGAAACTGGAGGAGTACTCGAGTTGGTATTGGGGTTTATAGTTGCAGTCTTATTCGCTTGGGGGTTAGTGTTCGATACGGCAGTTGTGCGATGAAGCAACGAATGATGCTTTTGTTTGCATATATGACAAACATATTGGCTCCTACATTTCTTGAACTCATGGGACGTTCCAAGGCAATTAGTACACCGTTTGTGCTGTTTGACGATAGCGAAACGTTCTTCAATAGACATTCCAAGAAATGAGGGACAGAGACGAAGGGGGTGTACATTGGGACAAATAGAACATTTTCCAGGTTGGTCCAATGAAACATTATTATTATATGTATTCACTTTCCTTTTGTCCGAAAAGTTTTGGGGCTTAGATTTGGTGAATTTATTGTAGTTTGAGCTATTGGGGTTAGCAAATGTGGTACGAATGTCAGCAACTGATTCCAGAGTTTGGAATCTTGAAGTCAGGAAAGCATCCATTTGTTTCCAAGTAGGTAGCTCGGTATTGTGTGGGAGTGACTGTTCCCATAAACTCAACGTGATTTCCGGAAGACAAGTGGAGCAAATGTAGACAAATATGATGTCCCAATTAGCTGTATCGATCTTCAACAGAGTTAGATTGGTCACACAATCGTTTATTGTCCTCTGTATCTTCCTGATGTTACTTCCTGTTTCCTTATAAATGGGGGTTAAGTTGAACAATGTTTTCAATTGGGCGTTGATAAGGATTCTCTTGTTTTCATACCGATTGACGAGGTTTTGCCATGCCATTTCAAAACCCTCATTGGTAATGGGACAGGTCTTAAGCAACTCGCGAGCCTCTCCTTGTGTTTTCTTTATAAGGTGGCACATCTTCTCAACTGGGGATAGTCGTTTGCTATTTCGATATAGGGCAGTGAACATATCGCGGAACGTTGGCCATGACTGGTAATCGCCATGAAACACCTCGGTGTCACAAGGGGGTAACGATATGTGGGGAGTAGTCTCAACCGAAGAAGTAGGTGGGGGGTTTTGGACGGTACTAGTACCCAATCGGTGGCAAAGATCATCCAAAAGTTCGTTAGACCTTGATAAGACCTTAACATGGGCCTCGAAAGTGGAGTAGAAACGGGATTTGAGAGTTTCAACCTGAACTTCTTCTTCCAGTTCGTTGAACTTGTTTAATATTTCGTCATAACACGACCTAAACACAGACCAAAGGCGCACAATCTCATCCTTTTGGATCTCCAGTGTATGCAATGAGTGTCTCTCAATGGGGATTGTGTCGAAGTATGCCTGAAATTCTACGACCCGATCGGAAGCGCGAATAAAAGCATCTAATATTGACATATTAAAACTTCTGATGTAGGCAATGGGTAAAAATATATATTAGATACGAGTGAAGTCAAAAGGCGAACCAAATCGAAAATATTTCCAAAAGATTTCAATTTATAAATAATTCCGCTTAAACCAAAAGCCAAAATATTTGAAAAATGTGACAAGCTATTTTCAAGATATTGTTTAGGTCCGTTCAAGTAACAAGTGGGGTATATTTTCAACAAATTTTCAAAATATAGTTTATATAAAAGTAAATAAATGTGTAAGTGCAAAGAGTGTGCAAAGATTGTACAGTATTATTGATGCTTTTATTTTCTTTATTTTTAAATTGATTTGTTTGATAATTTTAGTGCAATATAATTATTTGTAGTTTTTAGAAGTTGTTTTAGATAATTTTGAAATTTTGAATTAATATATTTTTAATTTGAGTTTACTTTAAAAGTGAAAAATTAATTTATATTAAAGTTATAGTAGTTTAATCAATCTGTGATATTTTAGATAATTTGTAGCAAAACGGTGATTTTTTATACCAAGATCGTATTTAATATGTAGATTAAATTAAAAAATGTGTTAATTTATAATTTATTTTATTTATTTTATTTATTTTATTTATTTTATTTATTTTATTTATTTTATTTATTTTATTTTACATAAAATTGTTTATGTAGCAATTGTTCTTTTTACAACGAAATGTTTACTGGGATTGTAAAAGATACTTTTAACTTACAGATATTGCATGAAAAGATACATACAGCAAAAAAAAATAAAAATGTAAACAATATAAAAAACTCCTTTGTTTTGTTTACATTTAACTTTCTGTTAAGTTATGTATGTTAAGTTGTGTGTGTATGATTAATACGTTTTATGTTTTTACTTCTTTTGTTTTCTTCCTTATTTCTTGTTGGAGATGAGTTTGAACTTCTCTCTGTTGATCTCTAACAGTAGTTGAGCGAGAGTGGTTCGAAAGAATGAGAGAACCGTCTGTTAATCTGTTTGATTCTGTGTTAATTTCGTATGATCACAGAATGGTTTTGAACTTGTTGGCCGCAAACGATATTTTATTATTTTAACTCATTTAGCACTCAATAAACAATATTATTTCGGTTTGTGGAAATCGTTTCTTATTATGGGGGGATATTTTTTAGAACATGAAAGTAACTGTCTACATAAACGATTTGTTGTTGCACTTTTTTTTTTTTTCACTTTACTCTTTGCACTTTTATGAATTTTGTTTAAAAACGTTTATTTAAAAATGACAAAGGAACAATTACTTACTTGTCTTTTTGTTTTGTTACTTAGGGGTTTCTTCAAATATGTATGTGGCTAACTTCACAATAATAATGATGACAATTATGATGATATTGATGAAGATTATTTTAATGCTGTGATTTGTGATTTTGATGATGAATTTTGATAAATTTTTGTTTTAGACTTTAAAGATGGTAATCCAAATTTTCTAAATTTTTTAGGGGGTTGTTGTGATAATCCACGGGGGTGTTTTCTGTAAGAAAATTATTTGAGAAGAAATATTTGCAAGTCCTTTGGCTCCGGTTAGAAGGACCAGAATGTTGGGAGTAGGGTGCAAATATTTTTTCCATAAATAGCAAATAAAAATTCGGGGTTATTAGATGGGGGTTTTAAATTATTTATTTATTAGATGATTACCTTTTGGCTGTTCGGGATATACTAGACAAAGTTACAAAATTTCTTTAAACTTCTAGCTGTGGGCGCATAAAACGATTTTAAAGCTACAAACACAAAACGATTTTAAGTTACAGCTGAATGCAGAGAGAGCTCAAGGAATTGGAATTTCCCAGGCCGCTCTTGCACACTGTGCTTGTTAAAGTCAAATACTTAAAAATAATGTTTATATTTGTTCATTCTTATAGATATTTTTTTGCCAAAATTGTTTACAAAATCTTTTTTATCCAAAAATTTTCTTCTATAGAAATTTTTTAATAATCTTCTACTTAAATTTTTTTTTTCTATGAAAAAATTTTCTATAGAAATTTTTCATTCAAAAAATTTTCTACAAAAATTTTTCATTCAAAAAATTTTCTATACAAATTTTTCTATCGAAAACTTTTCTATAAAAATTTGTTATATCGAAAAATTGACTATAGAAATTTTGTTACTGAAAAATTTTCTATGAAATAATTTACTATAGTCATTTTTCTATCGAAAAATATTCTATAAAATTTTTTCTATTAAAAAATTGTCTATAGAAATTTTTCTTTCGATAAAATTATAGAAAATTTCGTTACGAGAAATTGCCATAGAAATTTTTCTATCGAAGAATTGTCCATAGAAACTTTTCTATCGATAAATTGTCTACAGAAATTTTTCTATAAAAAAATTGACTGTAAAAAAATTTTATTCAAAAATTTTTCAATAAAATAATTGACTATAGAAATTTTGCTATCGAAAAATCGACTATAGAAGTTATAAAATTTTTCTATAAAAAATTTTATATAGAAATTTTTCGAATTTTCTATAATAGTTCTTCTTTAAAAAAATTGTCCATAGAAATTTTTCTATTGAAAAATTTTCTGTACAAATTTTTGTATAGAGATTTTTCTATCGAAAAATTTTCTATGGAATTTTTTTAAAAAAATTTTTAATGCGATTTTTTTTCTATCAAAGAATACAAATTTTTTATATAAATTTTTCTATAAAAAATTGTCCATAGAAATTTTTCTGCAAATTTTTTTTTTTAATTTTCTAAAATTTTATTTAGAAATTTTTCGATCGAAAAATTTTCCATTGAAATTTTTTTATCGGAAAATTTTTTATACTAAAATTTTCTATAAAATTTTTTTTATCTCAAAATTGACTATAAAAATTTTTATATCAAAAAATTGATTATAGAAATTTTTTATCGGAAAACTTGTTTTCTATGTTCTATAGAAATTTTTCTATCGAAAAATATACTATAAAATTTTTTGTATTAAAATATTTTCGATAGAAAAATTTCTACAGAATTTTTTGTTACCAAGAATGACCATAGAAATTTTTCTGTCGAAGAATTTTCTATCGAGAAGTTGTTTACAGAATTTTTTTTATCGAAAAATTTTATATAAATTTTCTATAGAAGTTTTTTTATCAAAATATTTTATAAAGATATTTTTCGAATTTTCTATAGAAATTTTTGTATAAAAAAATTGTCCATAGAAATTTTTCTATTGAAAAATTGTCTATACAAATTTTTCTATCGAAAGTTTTTTCTATCGAAAAATTTTCTACAGAATTTTTTTTATCAAAAAATTTCAATTCATTTTCTTTTGAAATATTTTTAATACGATTTTTTTTTTCTATCGAAAAATTTTGTGTACAAATTTTCTGTAGAAATTTTTCAATAAAAAAGTTTCCATAGAAATTTTCCTGTAGAAATATTTTTTTCGAAAAATTTTTTAAAATTTACTATAGAAATTTTTCTATTGAAAAATTATCCATAAAACATTTTCTATCAACAAATTTTCTACATACATTTTTCTATAAAAAAGTGTCCATAGAAATTTTTTTTCGAAAAATTTTCAAAAATTTTCTACAGAAATTTTTCTATTGAAAAATTATCCACAGAATTTTTTTATCGGAAAATTTACTATAGAATTTTTTTATAGAAATTTTTGTTCCATCGAAATATTTTCTAAAGGAATTTTCTATATAAATTTTTTTTATCGAAAAATTTTCTAAAGAAATTTTTCTATAATTTTTCTATCGAAAAATTTTCTATAAAATTTGTTTGTATTAAAAAATGTTCGATAGAAAAATTTCTATATAAATTTTTTTTGCCAAGAATGACCATAGAAATTTTTTTATCGAAGAATTGTCCATAGAAACTTTTCTATCGAGAAATTGTTTATAGAAATTTTGTTATCGAAAAATTTTCTATAGAAGTTTTTCTATCAAAAAATTTTGTAAAGATATTTTTCGATTTATCAGACTTGAGTTCATTTTTAATTTTCAAATTATTAATTTGAAAGTAATAATGTAGAGAAAAACTAAAAAAATTATTTTTGAACGCGGCTCAGTGGATTGCAATTTCTGTCCCACCACAGGACGTCGTCAGCACCCTCGACCACAGTCGAGTGAAATGAATTCAAGCCATATAAATCCTAATTTTTTAACTAATTCAATTTAAAGTTCGAATAATTAATTTCCAAATAAAAATTTTTCTATCAAAAGATTTTTCTTTCGAAAAATTTTATATAGACATTTTTTTTATCAAAAAATTTAAATTCTTTTTTTTTGGAAATATTTTTAATACGATTTTTTTTCTATCGAAAAATTTTCTTTTGAACTTTTCTTCTATCGAAAAATTTTTAATAGAAATTTTTCTATTGAAAAATAAAAATAAAAATTTTTCTATCAACAAATTTTCTATATTAACTTTTCTAGAAAAAAGTGTTCATAGAAATTTTTTTTCGAAAAATTTTCGAAAATTTTCTATAGAAATTTTTCTATCGAAAAATTATCCACAGAATGTTTTTGTCGGAAAATTTACTATAGAATTTTTTTTATAGAAATTTGTATTCTATCGAAATATTTTCTAAAGAAATTTTTCTAGAGAAATTTTTTTTAATGAAAAATTTTCTATAGAAATTTTTCTATCGAAAAATTTTGTATAGAATTTTTGATATCAAAAAATTTCTATAAAAAACTGTTATATCGAAAAATTTTTGATATACATTTTTTGAAAATAAGTTTACACTAGGTAATGTTAAGTTAAAATGACTGACCATCAAGGTTGCATCACTTGGAAAAATCATTCTTTTGTATTAAGTGCAGGGTATGAAAAAGAAGAGAATACCAAAGCAACACAAGTCAGCCAAAAGCTGCAGTAAAAGAGAACTCAGATATATCATACAAAAAGGAGTAGCCCAGATGAGTAGCCATAAGATCAGCAAGGACTGGTACCAGAGGAGGTAAGTGACTGTTTGTATGACAACTTTTGCACTAGTCATTGTTCTGAAGCAAGTATAATGTAATCCTATAATGCAGTGCAAAAAATTTTATCTGACATTTTTGAAATTTATGCCGTTAAAACAGGTCCGACTGTCTTTAGATATTAAACTTTTATTTTTTAGAATTTCGCACAAACTCTTTTGCACTCATTCATTTATGTTGCGTTCACTCTTCATGTGGTATTTCGTTTCACTCATGATAAAACTACCAAAAGTTAAATGTTTTGCTGTTTATTTTCAGTTTTTTAATTTCATTTGTTAGGGAAAAATTGAAAAGAGAAAAATCTAAAAAAGATTTTGTTTAAAACTTTACTATGTGTCACTTTACTAATTTAAATAGTTGCAAAACAATACAATAAAAAATTAAACAAAACTGAAATCTACTAATGAAAATGAATGTCATATGGTTTTAACTACTAAAAAAAAATCCACATAAAATGAGGAAAAAATAGGGAAAAACTGAAAATATAAGCCAGCTGAGCTAAGTTTGAAAGGAGAAAAAATAGAGAAAAGTCCTAAAAAAATTTAATTAAATTTTTATAGCAGAGATTTCATTTTAAATAGTTTAAAAGCATATAATAAATATTTTGTTATTTAAATTGTTTATGAGAGGAAACAACTCTTTTTTTTTATTAAATAAAAAACATTTAAATTAAAAGCTTTTTAAACGTTTGTGATATATAGAGGGGATTTATTAAATTAAACAGAAATAAATGTTGTTAAAAGTTAAAAAAGAGTTTTGGCTTTAGAGCAATTTAAATACCAAAGATATTATTCTATTTTTTTGCATAAGAAAACTTTAATTGTAAGCTTAAATTTTTTTTAAATAAATAACGTGGCATACTGTGGAGGCTGAAGATCAATTTTCAATCAATAATTAATAATATTTCCTTCTTTCCAGAATACATATAAACATCACAATATACCCGAGAAATTATAAAATATCATAATAAATAATAGAGAAGAACAATAAAATGCAATCAATGTATTTGATTGATTGGAATCAATTTCCTGCTAAAGCCAAATGAATGTTCGCATATATACTTCAGAAATATATATAAAAGCTCATTTTCATGAAGAGTGTTATAACAAAAAACATCAATTTAATTAAAGCGCCTATTAAATTAAATATCTAATATCAAAACTAAAAGAATATTTACTCATTTAAATACTTCACAGTTGAAGGTAAAAGATTTTTAAGTTATGTCATTTTACGTAAATGGGTAGGTAACATACTCCATAAAAAAGAAAAATGAAGAACAACCAAAGGCGTAGATTTTATGCAATAAAATTTTATGTAGAAAAATTTTGGTTATAGAAAAATTTTGTAGACAAAATTTTTAGTTATAGATAAAATTTTAATATAATTTAATATAGAACATTTTTATATATCAAAAATTTTCTGTAAAAAATTTTTATATATCAAAAATTTGTTATAGAAAATATTCATTAATCAAAATCTTTTTGTAGAAAATTTCTATAGAAAATTTTTGATATAGAAAAATTTTCTATAGAAAATTTTTGATATAGAAAATTTTTCTTTAGAAAATTTTTGATATAAAATTATTTTCTACAGAAAATTTTTAATATAGAAAAATTATATTTGTGTCCCTGTTTATGAAAAGGTGACTTGTGACTCAAAAACAAAATTTCGAAAAATTTGCAAATTTTTCGAAATTCTTTGAAAGTTTTAGCTAATTTTTTGAAATTTTTTCTATTTTCGTGGACTATGTCACATATAAATTTTTTTGTAATAAAGTTTTTGTTATAGAAAAATTTCGCAAGCAAAATATTTTTGGATTAGAAAAATTTTATTTAGAAAATTTTTTTATTTAGAAAAAATTTTGATATAGAAAAAATTTCAATAGAATATTATTCTTTTGATATAGAAAAATTTTCTGTAGAAAATTATTGATATAGAAAAATTTTCTATAGAAAATTATTGACTTAGAAAAATTTTCTATAGAAAATTGTTGATTTAGAAAAATTTTCTATAGAAAATTTTTGGTATAGAAAAATTATCAATAGAAAATTTTTGAGTAGAAAGTCTATGGAGAATTTTTGATATAGAAAAATTGTCTTTAGAAATTTTTTGATACAGAAAATTTTAATATAAATTTTCTATAGCAAAATGTTACACAAGAAAAATTTTCTATAAAAAAAAATGTTCTATTTTGATATAGAAAAGTTTTTTATAAAAAATTGTTGATATCGAAAAATTTTCTATAGAAAATTTTTTATATAGAAAATTTTCTATATAAAATTTTTGATATATAAAAATTTTCTATATAAAATTTTGATAAAGAAAAATTTTCAATATACAATTTTTGATATAGAAAAATTTTCTATAGAAAATTTTTGGTATCGAAACATTTTCTATAAAAAAATTTGATATTGAAAATTTTTCCATATCAAAAAAAGAACACTTTTCTATAAAAAAATTATTGATGTAGAAAAATTTTCTATAGAAAATTTTTGATATTGAAAAATGTTCTATAGGAAATTTTTGAATACAAATTCTATAGAGAATTTTTAATATAGAAACATTTTCTACAGAGAATTTTTAAAATAGAAAAATTTTCTATAGAAAATTTTTAATATAGAAAAATTTTCTATAGAAAATTTTTAATATAGAAAAATTTTCTATAGAAAATTTTTAATATAGAAAAATTTTCTATAGAAAATTTTTGATATAGAAAAATTTTCTATAGAAAATTTTTAATATAGAAAAATTTTCTATAGAAAATTTTTAATAGAGAAAAATTTTCTATAGAAAATTTTTAATATAGAAAAATTTTCTATAAACAATTTTTAATATAGAAAAATTTTCTATAGAAAATATTTAATATAGAAAAATTTTCTATAGAAAATATTTAATATAGAAAAATTTTCTATAGAAAATTTTAAATATAGAAAAATTTTCTATAGAAAATTTTAAATATAGAAAAATTTTCTATAGAAAATTTTAAATATAGAAAAATTTTCTATAGAAAATTTTTAATATAGAAAAATTTTCTATAGAAAATTTTTAATATAGAAAAATTTTCTATAGAAAATTTTTGATGTAGAAAAATTTTCTATAGAAAATTTTTAATATAGAAAAATTTTCTATAGAAAATTTTTAATATAGAAAAATTTTCTATAGAAAATTTTTAATATAGAAAAATTTTCTATAGAAAATTTTTAATATAGAAAAATTTTCTATAGAAAATTTTTAATATAGAAAAATTTTCTATAGAAAATTAAAAATTTTCTATAATTTTCAATATAGAAAAACTTTCAATAGAAAATTTTTTATATAGAAAAATTTTCTATATAAAATTTTTAATATAGAAAAATTTTCTTAAGAAAATTTTTAATATAGAATAAATTTCTATAGAAAAATTTTCTATAGAAAATTTTTAATATTAAAAATTTTTCTATAGGGTAGGGAAAAATTGTCTAGATAAAATTTTTGATATAGAAAATTTTCTATAGAAAATTTTTAATATAGAAAATTTTCTATAGAAAATTTTTAAAATAGAAAAATTTTCTTTTGAAAATTTTTGATATAAAAAAAATTTCTAAAGAAAAATTTTCTGAAGAAGAATTTTGATACAGAATAATTTTCCATAGAAAAGTTTTATTTTTTTTACTTTCTGAGATAGACAAATTTTGAATACAAAATTGTGTGGAAAATTTCTTTCTCTACGCCACTGATTGGCACAAGTAACATAAAAAATGCAGCAAAAACTTAACGGAAATAAATAAGTAAAATCAACGTCAAGAGAATTTGTGCAAATGAAAAATATTAACACGCTTAGCAAACACAAATTAAACGCCAAATCTTGCTCGCACGAGCTTTAATTATTTATTTAATATTCAATGAAAAATCAAGTATTTTCTGCACTGCACAGACACACACACATACCTAAGTCCTTAAGTATTTGTAGAACCACTTAATAGCGAACACGCAAATACATACGTACATGCAGATACTTCAAGTTTGGTTTTTCATTTCTCTTTTTTATGTCAAAATGTTTATATGTAAAGCTCTTCAATTTGTTTATTTCCACTTAAAGATTCGATATGCCGTTTATTTTATTTTTTTCGTTTAGTATTTTCTTTCGGTTTCCACTTCTTATTATTTGCTTGTATAAGCGTTTTTTTTTTCCTCTTTTTGGTTAAACGGGCGTATGAGCGATATTTGTATTATTTCATTACTTAACCGCCACCATTAACAGACCTAAAGAATGTTCTGCAATTGAATAGCGAAATTGGCGGGAAAAGAGTAAAGGAAGTTTTGATATTGTTAAGGATTTTCTTTTTTCTACGCACAGTTTAGCTTAATAGGTTTTTCTTAGACATAATTATTAATAGAACGATTTTCTTTTGAATTTATAGATAAATATTTACGCATTTCTACTGCTATGATGTTATAATGCTAAAATTGATTATATATTTATAGGATTTTATTGGTAATGGTTAAATAAAAATAAAATATAATTATATTAGTTATTGGAAGTAATAGGCGATTCTACACTATCTGATAATAAATGCGGCATAAGGAATGACTCATATTTTTCAATCATAAAATACAAATTTTCTCCATAATTTTTTTTTTAATTTTCAATATTAAAATTGTTTTAAAGCTAAATTTAAACATGATTTTTTTTCTATATTAAAATTTTCGACATAAAATTTCTTCCTTAGGATATACAATTTTTTCTACAGAAAATTTTCCTTCGTAATTTTTGTTTAAAGAAATGATAAGATATCAAATTTTTTCCATAGAAAATTTGCATAAACAATTTTTTTCTCTAAAAAAATTTCTTTATAAAATTTTCACTATAGAAAAACTTCGATATAAATTTTTCTATAGAAAAATTCTCGTTAAAAAATTGTTTACATTGAAAAATTTTCGTTAAAAATAGTTTTTCTATAGAAAAATTTTGTTAAAAATTTTTTCTATAGAAAAATTTTTGTTAAAAAATTTTTTCTATAGAAAAATTTTCTTTAAGAAATTTTTTCTATAGAAAAATTTTCGTTAAAAATTTTTTCTATAGAAAAATTTTAGTTGAAAATTTTTTCTATAGAAAAATTTTCGTCTTAAAATTTTTCCATAGAAAAATTTTCCTCTTAAAATTTTTCTATAGAAAAATTATCGTCTCAAAATTTTTCTATAGAAAAATGTTTGTCTTACATTTTTTTCTTTGGAAAAATTTTCGTCTTAAAATTTTTCTATAGAAAAATTTTCAACTTAAAATTCTTCTATAGAAAAATTTTGGTCTTTAAATAAAAAAAAATTTTCGCCTTAAAATTTTTTTATAGAAAAATTTTCGTCTTAAAAAAATTAAAAAATTAAAAATTTTTTCTTTAGAAAAATTTTCGTTAAAAATTTTTTTCTATAGAAAAATTTTCGTTAAAAAATTTTTTCTATAGAACAATTTTCGTTAAAAAATTTTTTCTATAGAAAAATTTTCGTTAAAAAATTTTTTCTATAGAAAAATTTTCGTTAAAAATTTTTTTCTATAGAAAAATTTTCGTTAAAAAAATTTTTCTATAGAAAAATTTTCATTAAAAAATTTTTTCTATAGAAAAATTTTCGTTAAGAAATTTTTTCTATAGAAAAATTTTCGTTAAAAAATTTTTTCTATAGAAAAATTTTCGTAAAAAATTTTTTCTATAGAAAAATTTTCGTTAAAAATTTTTTCTATAGAAAAATTTTCGTTAAAAAATTTTTTCTATAGAAAAATTTTCGTTAAAAAATTTTTTCTATAGAAAAATTTTCGTTAAAAAATTTTTTCTATAGAAAAATTTTCGTTAAAAAATTTTTTCTATAGAAAAATTTTCGTTAAAAAATTTTTTCTATAGAAAAATTTTCGTTAAAAAATTTTTTCTATAGAAAAATTTTCGTTAAAAAATTTTTTCTATAGAAAAATTTTCGTTAAAAAATTTTTTCTATAGAAAAATTTTCGTTAAAAAATTTTTTCTATAGAAAAATTTTCGTTAAAAAATTTTTCTATAGAAAAATTTTCGTTAAAAAATTTTTTCTATAGAAAAATTTTCGTTAAAAAATTTTTTCTATAGAAAAATTTTCGTTAAAAAATTTTTTCTAAGAAAAATTTTCGTTAAAAAATTTTTTCTATAGAAAAATTTTCGTTAATAATTTTTTTCTATAGAAAAATTTTCGTTAAAGAATTTTTTCTATAGAAAAATTTTCGTTAAAGAATTTTTTCTATAGAAAAATTTTCGTATTAAAATTTTTTCTATAGAAAAATTTTCATCTTAAAATTTTTTCTATAGAAAAATTTTCGTCTTAAAATTTTTTCTACAGAAAAATTTTCGTCTTAAAATTTTTTCTATAGAAAAATTTTAGTCTTAAAATTTTTTCTATAGAAAAATTTTCGTCTTAAAATTTTTTCTATAGAAAAATTTTTGTCTTAAAATTTTTTGTAAAGAAAAATTTTAGTCTTAAAATTTTTTGTAAAGAAAAATTTTAGTCTTAAAATTTTTTCTATAGAAAAATTTTAGTCTTAAAATTTTTTCTATAGAAAAATTTTTGACTCGTCTTAAATTTTTTTCCATAGAAAAATAATCGGCTTAAATTTTTTCTATGGAAAAATTTTCATCTTAAAATTTTTTTATTGAAAAATTTTTTTATATAATAATTTTCATCTTAAATTTGTTTCTATAGAACAATTTTTGTCTAAATTTTTTTCTATAGAAATATTTTTATTATACAATTTTAAATTAAATTCGCACTGTAATGCCAGATTTCCTTGAACATAATTTATTATGTACCTTTAACAATTCATTACATAGAATTCTTCAAATTAATTTTGAATAACATTCAGTGAAACCCCAACATGATTTATATTTAATATTTCTAAAATACTCATGTTATGGTATAAGTATGTGACTTCGTTATTCGAACAATTTTAGCCTTAATGACTTAGCATTTATAATCTCATAAATAAAATATGTTATTCGTTTTAATAGGTTTTCATATCATTCAATTAAATAATAGAAATATTGCGTGTAGGTTTCCACTTCCCCACGGGAGATTTAAGTAAATAAACGACATAATTTCAAAAGTCAATACAATTGAATTATTCCACTCAAGTGTTTACGAGCGTTCGAGCTATATTTTGAATATCATTGAATACTTTGAAATTAAATGATATGAATTATAATTTTTCTAGGTAAATTAATATATGGATTAGTTAGCAGAAATAAAAAAAAAACTTTTACTTGAGCAGAAATTTGGATGAAAGGTAAAAATTACCCATTTTTCTAATTCTAAGTTTGTAATATTTTCTATTAAATAAAAAAATAATATCGTAATTTTTTCTATCGAAAAATTCCCTTATGGTAATTTTTTTCTATAGAAAAATTTTACTATCGTAATTTTTTCCATAGAAAAATTTTACTATTGTAATTTTTTCTATAGAACAATTTTTTTATCGTAATTTTTTCTATAGAAAAATTTTACAATCGTAATTTTTTCTATAGAAAAATTTTACAATCGTAATTTTTTCTATAGAAAAATTTTACGGTCGTTATATTTTCTATTGAAAAATTTTACGGTCGTAATATTTTCTACAGAAAAATTTTACAGTCGTAATTTTCTCTACAGAAAAATTAACTGTCAAAACTGTTTCTAAAGAAAAAATTTAATACAGAAATTTTCCATAAAAATTATTTATACCAAAAAAATTTCTATAAAAATATTTTGTACCAAAAAAATTTTTATATCAAAAATTTTCTATAAACAATGTTTATACCAATAAATTTCGAAAAATTTTGTAGAAAAAATTTTCCATTTTTTAATACCAAAAAATTTTTTTACCAAAAAATCTTCTAGAAGAATTTTAAAACCAAAACAATTTCTATAAAAAATGTTATACCAAAAATTTTTATATTAAAAATTTTCTGGAAAAATTTTAATATCAAAAATTGTCTATAAAAATTTATCAAAAAATAACAAAATAGTCGGGATGTAAATATTATTCAAAAGGAAGAGTATTCGCATTTGATCCCAAATCTGTTACATTTATTTATTAATGTAACAGAAAAATTTATTGATAAAAAGCCAAAAAATGTTTGCGGAAGAAAAATTTTTATAACAAAAATTTTCTATATAAAAATGTTTATAAAAAATTTTCTGTAAACAAATTTATATACCAAAGAATTTTCTATGAAAATTTTTTAAAAAAAATTTGTATACCAAAAATATTTCAATAAAAAATTTTTATACTATAAATTTTGTACAAAAAATTTAAATTTAAAAAAATTATGTTTTTTTAATGCCAAATTTTGTGGAATAATTTGTGCACAAAAAAATTTTCTATAACAATTTTTATACCAAAACATTTTTATTAAAAATTGGAATACCAAAAAATTTTCTATGAAAATTTTTTACATCGAAAAATTTTATAAGGAATAAATAAATAAATATTTTTATAACAAAAAATTTTCTATAAATAAGTTTTATTACATAAATTTTTTAGAAAAAATTTTCTATCTTCTATAACATTTTTTTTATAAAAAATGTTAATACCAAAAAATTTTAATTAAAAAAAATTTATATTTTTATAATAAAAAATTTTGTGAAAAAATTTATTTACCAAAAAATTAGCTATAAGAATTTTATATAAAAAAATTTTCTTAAAATTTTTTTTTTACAAAAAATTTCTATAAAATATTTTTATAGGAAAAAATTTTCAATGAAAAATTTTTATACCTAAAAATGTTTATATAAAAAATTTTTTTAAAAGAATTTTTTACAAAAAAAAATGTTTATAAAATATTTTTATACTACCATACTATTTTTTGAATACTAAATAATTTTGTAAAACAAAATTGCGTACTAAAATATTTTCTGTAAGAATTTTTTTTACCAAAAAATTTTTTAAAAGCATAAAATGTTTTCATATCAAAAAATTTTCTAGAAGAATTTTTTGTGCCAAAAAATTTTCTACCAAAATTTTTTGTAACAAAAAATTTTCTATAAAAAGTGTTTATATCGGAAATTTTTTATAACAAAAAATTTTCTATAAAAAATGTTTATATCGAAAATTTTTTTGAGGATATAACAAAACATTTTCTTAAAAAAAATTTTGTAGCAAAAAATGTTCCATAGACAATTTTTATATTTTTATATGTTTATGTCAAAAAAATTTCTATATAAAATTGTCTTTATAAATAGACTTTTTTATAGAACACATTTTAACGGGTAAAAAATTTCCATGCATTTGGTTTCTTATCTGTATTTTTTTGTGGTCCAAATGTGTTAAACGAAGAACTTTTTAGGCCAAAATCTCTCGAAATCTTTTCTTAAACTTAAAATAGTTTTTGGTTTTTTCTTAAACTTTTCTTGCCGCCACATTAAAATAATTTCTCAATGCCAGGCGTTTAAGAAAAATGTACAACTTTTAACTAAAAACAAAAGTTTTTTCAATACAAATTTAAATTAACAGCAGTTCTCATCTTGAGGAAAGCCATTGACTTTCTAAGGCTCAACAAATTTCGTTTTACACATACATACGTATTTTTTTTTGCTTTTTTTCTAAAATTTCAAAATAAACTTCTTAACAAATCAAGAACTTCATTTCCTACAAATACTTCAGTTTCTAGGAAATCTTAGCCAAAACATTCCTAAGCTAAAAGTTTTTCTTTGCTCTGCTTTGGCGGGATTTAATGTATAGCTCTTCTTAATACTCTACATTCGAGTTAAAGGACTCTAGTACTTCTAGTCTTAGGACTACTTAAGTGTATTGTGGGTGTTTTCATTTTTTTCGATTTTTTTGCTTTTGAAACTGGAAAAAATTGTATTTTATTTAGTTTAAATTGTTGTTTTTATTTGGTATATTTTTGGTGAATAACTTTCAGTTTAGAAACTTTAAAGTATTTCGGTTGAAATTTCTCACTCAAACGCTGCTATGGCGGCTGTAACCCGGCTAAAATTTGTGGAAACTGGAATCCAACAAATGAACATCACAAATATATTTATTTAGATGTTTTTGGTTTTATACGCAAACAAATGTTAAGACATTAGGGTCATCCGATAGGAATGGGTTGAATGGTAGACAGATCATTATTTATTTATTTAATTCTATTGAATGTATTAAGATAAGGCATAAGATACCATGAATGAGCTTTAAAAATTAAAACTGAAATGGAATCCCATTTTCTTATCCTAATATCCCTATTACATACATATAGAACTACATTCTTATGTGTATAAATTTTAGAGTTTTTGTTTTCTTTTAGTTTAGGTTTTTTTTCTTTTGTCATTTCTCTAAACAAATTCCTGGAATTTCTTTCACACATACTCTACCAGACAAACGCACATAAACAGTTTCAAATATTTTGTTAGTTCACACTTTTTCTTCCACCAACTGAAATTCTTTCTTCTAAAAACAAAAAAAAAATTATTTGTTTTTGTACAAATTTTTCAAATGTCTGTTTATTTTCCTGTTGTTTTGGGAAATAAATGAAGCAATCACATTATTTCCTTATAACGGAATTAAGTGAAAACTGATTTCACACAAAATTTCAGTTTGTTTTTTATAGGGAAAATTTGAAAATTAAATAAACTTATTTTCCAAAAAAATACACATACAAATTTTTAAGACCCGTAAAAATATAAAAGGGCAACAAAAACAATTTTAAGGTGCAAACTAAAATATTATATTTATTAGGACAAATTTCAGATTTTAGTTTATAATGATATCAAACAGAATTCTTAAATAAGGAATAATTTCGATATTAAGAGTATGTTTATCTGTAAAGTGGTAATTATAGCAATATGACACCCTACTCAAATAAGGTACAATTTGGATTGATTGACCACATTTGCAATGATAAGTATTATACTAATACATTTGTTAATTTTTGCCTTAAGGTAAATATTTGTTTGGGATTTATGTACATTTAAGTCACTTCTGTCAGAAGAGCCACAAAAATTTTCTATAACAATTTTTGTAACAAAAATTTTCTATAAAAATTTTTGTAACAAAAATTTTCTATAAAAATTTTTGTAACAAAAATTTTCTATAAAAATTTTTGTACCAAAAATTTTCTATAAAAATTTTTGTACCAAAAATTTTCTATAAAAATTTTTGTACCAAAAATTTTCTATAAAAATTATTGTACCAAAAATTTTCTATAAAAATTTTTTACCAAAAATTTTCTATAAAATTTTTTGTAATAAAAATTTTCAATAAAAATTTTTGTACCAAAAATTTTCTATAAAATTTTTTGTACCAAAAATTTTCAATAAAAATTTTTGTACCAAAAATTTTCTATAAAAATTTTTGTACCAAAAATTTTCTATAAAAATGTTTGTACCAAAAATTTTCTATAAAAATGTTTGTACCAAAAATTTTCCATAAAAATTTTTGTACCAAAAATTTTCTATAAAAATTTTTGTACCAAAAATTTTCTATAAAAATTTTTGTACCAAAAATTTTCTATAAAAATTTTTGTACCAAAAATTTTCCATAAAAATTTTTGTACCAAAAATTTTTTATAAAAATTTTTGTACCAAAAATATTCTATAAATTTTTTTTTAATATCAAAAATTTTCTATAAAAATTTTTGTAATATCAAAAATTTTCTATAAAAATTTTTGTATCAAAAATTTTCTATAAAAATTTTTGTATCAAAAATTTTTGTATCAAAAATTTTCTATAAAAATTTTTGTATCAAAAATTTTCTATAAAAATTTTTGTATCAAAAATTTTCTATAAAAATTTTTGTATCAAAAATTTTCTATAAAAATTTTTGTATCAAAAATTTTCTATAAAAATTTTTGTATCAAAAATTTTCTATAAAAATTTTTGTATCAAAAATTTTCTATAAAAATTTTTGTAATAAAAATTTTCTGTAAAAATTTTTGTATCAAAAATTTTCTATAAAAATTTTTGTATCAAAAATTTTCTATAAAAATTTTTGTATCAAAAATTTTCTATAAAAATTTTTGTATCAAAAATTTTCTATAAAAATTTTTGTATCAAAAATTTTCTATAAAAATTTTTGTATCAAAAATTTTCTATAAAAATTTTTGTATCAAAAATTTTCTATAAAAATTTTTGTATCAAAAATTTTCTATAAAAATTTTTGTATCAAAAATTTTCTATAAAAATTTTTGTATCAAAAATTTTCTATAAAAATTTTTGTATCAAAAATTTTCTATAAAAATTTTTGTATCAAAAATTTTCTATAAAAATTTTTGTATCAAAAATTTTCTATAAAAATTTTTGCATCAAAAATTTTCAATTTAGACAGATCGAAAACCTCGCATTATTACTAAATTTACAAACATAACTATTAAGAATTATGTTCATAAACCAAAAGTAAAAGCGTAGATTATCGACTGAACAAAAACAAACATTTTTCAGTTTTCATCTACCTTCACTTCCCACATTCTTGCTGTAGCCGTCGGCTACTATATGCAGAATGCTGTGAAGAAGGGGGGTAAGATGTTTTAAAATAAACAAGTTTATTTTAAAAATAAGCTGAATGCATGCAGTTTTATCAAAAAATAACAAATTAGTCGGGATGTAAATATTATTCAAAAAGAAGTGTATTTGCATTTGATCCCAAATCTGTTACATTTATTTATTAATGTAAAAGACCAATTTATTGATAAAAAGCCAAAAAATGTTTGCGGAGAAACGCGTCGAGGAATTTGGTTTCTCCGCAAACAAAAATTTTCTATAAAAATTTTTGTATCAAAAATTTTCTATAAAAATTTTTGTATCAAAAATTTTCTATAAAAATTTTTGTATCAAAAATTTTCTATAAAAATTTTTGTATCAAAAATTTTCTATAAAAATTTTTGTATCAAAAATTTTCTATAAAAATTTTTGTATCAAAAATTTTCTATAAAAAGTTTTGTATCAAAAATTTTCTATAAAAATTTTTGTATCAAAAATTTTCTATAAAATTTTTTTTTTCTATAAAAAAATTTTCTTATAAACTTTTGTACCAAACAATTTTCGATAAATTTTTTTCTACAAAAATTTTTGTACCCAAAATTTTCTACAAAAACTTTGGTACCCAAAATTTTCTACAAAATTCTTTGTACACAAAATTTTCTATAAAAATTTTTGCACCAAAAATTTAATATAGAAATGTTTATCCCAAAAATTATCTATTAAAATTTTTGTACCAAATTTATTCTTTTAATTTTTTTATGTAGAAAAATTATCCTATCGTCATTTTATTTTTTTAGAAAAATTCATTTATCGTAATTTTTTTTAGAAATATTGTCCTATCGTCATTTTTTCTATAGAAAAATTCTTCTATCATAATTTTTTTTATAGAAAAATTCTTCTTTCGTCATTTTTTCTATAGAAAAATTCTTCTATCGTAATTTTTTCTATAGTATTTCATTTCATTTCATTTATTTATTTAATGACATAAGCCCTAGAGCCAATTTTGTCAAATTAATCATAGGCAATACAATTCAATTCTTATACTAATTTTAAAATTAATAATAATATTTTATATTTTGTTGATTTAATAACAATTTCAAAGCCAAAGTTTAACTAAAGCTTGCCCCCCCAAAAGATACAAAGAATAAGTATTAAAACAAATAATCATATTTATATGATTGATAAAAAAAAACTTATAGTTGGATTTATTAATACATTAAATATTTTCCAATAAAACCCGTTCGAATGATTTAAGCGAATTTGAAAAACGCCTATCATGATACGGGACAATCGAATTCCATAATCGGGCAGCACGCACCCCAAATGACCTTTCTTTTATAAGAGTTGAATGCGCAGGAATTAATAAGGTATTTGTTCTAGACGAGTTCCCAAAAGTGAATTTCCGAATGAGATATTCTGGACTACCCGTTTGTATAATTTTGTAAAACATTAACATAATTCTAACTGATATATAATCATCAAAATCGCAACCCAACAAATTTCTACTAAACGCCGATACATGATCTCTAAATTTAAGATTATAAATGAATCTCACTACCCTATTGAAACATTTTTTTAGTCTTATCCGATTTTGTTGAGTAGTTCCAGAGTAAAATTCTATACCGTACAGAAAAATAGGAAGGCATAAAGAAACAGCTACAGTTTTTTTAATTTCTATTGGAAGATAATAACCAACTGCGTATAATCTTCTTAATGTTGCAACTGTCCTAGAAATAATATAATTTATATGCACATTAAAATCTAGTTTCGAATCTAAATAGAATCCAAGTACTTTATAATGATCGACATAATTGATTTCAAAGTTATTTAATATAAGTTTTGGTTTTCTAAATAAACTAAAAGAAAAGAACATTGCATTTGTTTTCAATGGATTTAAATCCAAAAAGTTAGACTTAGACCACTCATAAATGGCAGACAAGTCTCTATTTATATTAATTTCATAAATTAATTCACTATATCCTTCACTTACGGAAAGGAGCTGTATGTCATCAGCATATATAAAACATTGGGAGAAGACAATCTTCAAATATATATCGTTCGTATACATCATAAATAGTGTAGGTGAAATTATTGATCCTTGCGGAACTCCTCTAAATGTGCTATAAATATCGGAAAACATACCTTTACAATCAACATATTGTGATCGCCTCACCAAAAATGAATATAACAATCTACACGCTGACTTACTGAAATTAAATTGACAATAGAGTTTTTTTATTAAAACATTATGGCTCATCGCGTCAAATGCCTTGCTAAAGTCAAGAAATAAAAGTGTAGACGATAGCTTTTTATCTAAATTATTCCTAATACTTTCTACGACGTTAAGAGTTTGCAAAGACGTACTAAAACCTTTGCGAAAACCAGATTGAAACGGTGAGATATAATTTCCAATGCTTAGATGATCTCGAATTTGTTTCATCAAAATAACCTCCAATATTTTAGAAAATGAACTCAAAACGCTAATGGGACGGTAATCAGTTATATTTCTTGGATTTTTAGATTTAGGGGTGGGAATTACCCTCCCAATTTTCCATTGATTGGGATAATTTGATGTTGTTATAACAGTATTCAAAATGTGAAGAACGTGGTCTGATATATAAGGTAAAATAAGTTTAATAAACTTCAAAGATATCCCATCTGCACCAATGGCATCTGATGTAATGAACAAATTACTAGTTGTTTAGTTTCTTCGGATTATTCTCCCTAAAACAACTAAAGGTGGTAATGTCTATTGGCCAAAGTTGCTCGATCCCAAGATACATGGACGATTAGGAGCCATTGAAGCCACTAGCGGTCAGTCGGGTGGGGGGGATCTTGTCTCTCGTATCTTAGGTGCTCAACAGACGGAATTTGATACATAAATAATTATTATAGACTCCAAAAAAAAAACAAATATAAAAAAATATGGGCCAAAATTGATCTCTATACTAAATTCAAGGTGTTACTAAAATCCCATTTAGATCAATAAAAAAAAAAAAAACTAAAAGAAGTTATATAAACAAAAAAAAAAATTCTTCCTAAGTCACTACCAAAGTTTTATAAGGTATCTATCTAAGAGGTTGATGGATAGACACGCGCCTCATTACCCTCCCTACCATGATCTTAGTGGCGCTAAAATCAACTAAGATCCCAAAATTCGAATTCCTAACACACTCTCCTCACATCACTCAATAAGAAAACTTTTTGATAACTTAGTATTTCATATTGAAATTAAATTTATTAACAAAAAAATATTAATTCACTCATGTTCTAGGAACTACCTTAATTAAAACTATCACATACTTAAATGACTCGACTTATTCTAACCAAAAATTCAATTAATGGAATTATAAACAATAAATCTTAAAATGATTTTTGAAGATTTCCAAAGATTTCTGCCTGATTGGCAAGATTTGTTGACAATTTTTAAATATAAAAAAAAAAGATGTTTACTCAAAACTTTAAACAAAATATTGAATAAAAAAAAAACTAATTTGAATAAAAAATCTTATAAATATCCATTTAGATTTTTCACTTAAATCTTAAATAAGTTTTATCTAAGTACAAATTCTCAAACGGTTTTAATGAAACCACTAATAATGATCAATTTTTTTGTGCTATGTTAACAAAATAATGTTATTACAATGTATGTGTTTAGCAAAGCCACCTAGAAATGTAAAAATCCACTCAAAACAATCACTGTTACAAAATTAACAGCGGTGATAACATTACAATTACTAAAATTAAAAGTGGCTGTGCTAACTGCATACATACATATTTAGGTACATTCAGAAACGAAAATAAAATTTTTTGTGTTTCTCACTCACCAGTTATGTTTATGTGTATGTTGGTTTTATTTTTTTCAGCTTATGAAGAGGCCTCTGCAATGCTGGAGAATAATAATCTGTTATGTATGAAAGTATGTAGCATGGTTTAAATGATCAGTATTAGGGTGATTTGGATTATGGACTTAAAAATTAATCTAAATTAAAATTAAAGAATTATTAGAAAAATAATAAATACCATAAAAATAACCAAAACTAAACTTCAAAGTGCAATAACTATCACTGTGATAATAATTTTAAATTAGGTTGAAGACATGCTTGTTTATTTTAAATTTAGGAAAATTTTCATATTGTTTAAGAAATTTTACTTTTTCATTTATTTATTTATTATCAAACTTCTCTCCAAAAAATTATAGAATTAAAATTTAGCACTGACTTTTTCAAATATTTAGTAAAACTTTTATATTTTATTTAGCCAATTTTTTTTTATAATAAATTTAGTTATTTAGCACTTTAGAAGTTGTAATTTTAGATTATTTTTTAACTTATATATCACTATAGTTACACATTCTTTTCGTTTAACCATTAAAACACTTAAATTTGATGAAATTTCCTAAAGATGTTGTTGGTGGAAATTGGTGCTATTTTACCAAATGCTTATAGATCTTTCAGGCAGCTTTTCTTCAGGGATATTTGCGTTTTTGTTCCAGGTTTTTTCTTTGGCACTTTTCACTCTTTTTACAATGTAAAATTTTTTAAAAATTTAAATGATTTCTGCTAAGCGCATGTGAATTAATTTATTATTAATATTTTATGAAATTTTTTATATTGTGCTCTCAGCGGACTCAATTGAAATGATATAAAAATTCTTTCTCTTTTCTTTCAATGCTTCTTCTTCTTATCTGGAGTAGTTTAAAGCCCCTGATATACAATCAAACATATATCATTCTCAAATATTTCTGAGCGCTGGATCAGTGTGACATATGTACATATGGGACCCAAATAAAAACTACAGTGGTGGCTCATGAAATGAGTCCACCACAATAACAAAATCGGTTTATTATTTTCCTATGAAATACAAAATACTCAAATGATAATAAAATGGAATTTTTAATGGTTTATAAAAATTTACCTTCAACGGGAAATAAATAAGGTTTATAGATGAAAATATTAGGAATTTGACTGAATATCCGAAATATGGCTGTGCCAGCAGGCTTACCAAAGAAAAAAGATTTAATTTGGCCTTTTATCTTTCCGTAAAAATCTATGTTTATTAGAATATAATTGAAATTTTTCTTTTTATCTAAATTTTTAAAATTTCATAAAATTACCTTTATCTAAACCAATTGCTGGTTCGAAGAAAAAACAAATTTATTTAGCCAGGAGAAATTATGCTGGAAATTCTAATTTCACCGAATTTTCACAATTCTCTTAAGTTTCCGGTTTAGTATAAAAAATTCTTAATTTGCAAAAATATATTATTTAGATATTAAGACTCAAAATGTTTAGCTAGGTTGCAAGTGCAACGATGTTGATGAGTTCGCAGCAAAACGGAAAAGACTTTGGTAACTGAGAAATATCTCTTATAACACCTCTGTATTAGTGTTAAGTCTTTAATATTATTACCAGATTGTGTTGACTTAACTTGTCAAAAGTCTTACGAATTTGGGAACACTTCATTTCAGTGCACAATTCAACTAAATGTCCATAAAAGTTAGTTTATATAAAAAAAATGATTGTCTTTAGATATAGGTGATATTACTTTAAATGAAAAAGTATCATCAAGAAGAAAATAAATGTTTCTTATTTTCGAATAAAAAGGCATATTATTTTATTTATTTCAAACCATTAAATAGAACAAAAAATACTTGAAGGTTTCTTTATGTTTTTATTAACAATTCTGTTAATATTAAGATCATTCCAACATTATCATAAGTTGAGTATTTTCTAGCAATATATTTATTTTGTAGATGTATGCAATTTGTTAGGCAAATATTGCCAAATAATAACCGTATTGAAAGTGTGTGTGAGAGAAATGTATAAATCATGCAAATAGACATTTTAGCTAAGACCAACACCTACGCTTAGCAACATTAGTTGTTTCAAAGAGGTTTATATTTGAATGTTGCAGAACAAAGTTTGTGAAGCATTGCTGAAACTTTTGTTTGCAATCAAAATGTTGTTAAACAACGTTTAAATGTTGAGAATTTTTAAAGCAAGAATAAAAATTAAAAAAAAATAAAATTATGAAAATATTATACAATATATATAAAAAAAAATAACGAAAAACAATTTTTAATAAAAAAAATTGAAAAATTAAAAAAAATTTAAAAATCTTGCATTACAAACCGCATAATACTGGTCTTTGAACTGCAGTATTAGGAGGAATCAAGATTAGGTACGCAAATCTTTAGCATGGTAAGTGCCTAATATTTTGCCTGTTTCATCTTCTAATATATAATAATTGTTACCTACTTTTTCTTTTATCTTTGACTTTAGAAAGCTAGGAGCAAGTTTAGCATTAAATTTCTTTTCAAAGTTTGATTGTGCAAAATTCCTTCTATAAATAACCTGACCAACATCATACAAAATTGGTCTAGCCCGTAAATTATATTGGGTTTTGTTTCTTTCATAAGCACGACTTATATGTTTTTGAATATTACTATGAATCAATTGAAGGCGATCATCCTTTTCTAATTTAACTAGAGGTTCATTAAGGCTATTAAGTTTTCTTAATAAAGCATATGAGCTTCCATGGGTAACCATTTCTTGACCGAACAAGGCATGATACGGAGAAACTTGGATTGTTTGGTGTAATGAATTCCTTAAGGCGCAACTAATTAAACTTAAGTTTTTATCCCATAAAGTCTGATCTTTCTTCAAATACGATCTAATGCCTGCAATTATTGACCTATTTACCCTCTCGGAGGCATTGGACTGAGGAGAATAAATGGCTGTGTAAATATGTTGTATACCTAATTCTGATAAAAAAGATTTAAACTCGTTGGCCTTAAATTGGGAACCATTGTCACTTACTAAACTTTCAGGAACACCATAAATGTGAAATATATGTTCTAGCAGATATTTTTGTATGGCAGACGATGTGAATTTCTTAAGGGCGCACAACCAGTGGAACTTAGACAAATGGTCTAGAACTATAAAAATTCCAATATTGCCTTGCTTACTGCGTGGATAAGGTCCTAATATGTCAACATATAATCTCTGAAAAGGTCTACAGGTAATGACCTGATTTCCCATATTGGATTTTAAAACAGTATTAGGTGCTTTGCACTCCTTACAAATTTCACATAAATTAATATACTTTCTAACGTCACGGACAAGTCCTGGCCAATAAAATTTTCGTCTAATTAACTCAAGAGTTTTAACCATACCTCCATGGGCTGCAATTGGGGAATTATGAAATCGGGAAATTATTCCTTTTCTTAAATTTTCGGGGATCCAAAGTTTCCATGCCTCATTATCTTCCTCTGTGTCTCCAGTATAGTGAGCTGTTCTAATATAGACATAGTCGTCTATGATCTTTACGTCTGGATATTTAGCAGGGCTATGGTTGATTTTTTTAATCAAGTCGGTGTAGTCAATATCTTTAAAATGTGGGGAAAGTAAATCGATTTCCGGTTCTGTCAACTCAATTGATGCTATTTCTTCATAGGGAATTCTGGAAAGCGCGTCTGGTACCACATTATCTTTCCCTTTACGATGACTTATCGTAAATTTGAACCCTTGTAACTTCCACACCCATCTAGCCAACCTGCCTGTCACATCCTGCTGCTTCATAAGCCATATCAATGAAGAATGGTCTGTCACCACCTCAAATTCTTGAAGTTCAAGATAGCACCTAAACTTCTTGATTGCCTCTAGCGCTGCCAAGCATTCGCGTTCGGTGACACTATAGTTGCGTTGGGCAGAATTCAGTTTCTTTGACATGAAAGCTATAGGCTTTTCATGACCATCATCATCTAACTGCACCAACACAGCACCGATGCCATAGTCACTTGCGTCGCATTGTAAAATGAATTTTTTATTAAAGTCCGGATTAACAAGAACAGGGGCTGATGTGAGCAAGTCTTTGATTTTCTCAAAAGATTTTTGGGCTTCTGGAGTCCAATTGAATTTACGTTTGGTGGATAAGACTTCGGTAATGGGAAAAACAGCAGTGGAGAAATTAGCAACAAACCTGCGGTACCAACCGGCAAGTCCGAGAAAACCTCGCACCTGTTTCAAATTTTTTGGTGTTGGCCAGTTCCTAATGGATTCTACCTTATCTGGGTCAGTTTTTATCCCTCCATTTCCTATTATATATCCCAAATAGTTAACTTCAGTGACGCAAAATTTTGACTTAGTTATATTTAATGTCAGATTTGCTTTTCTGAATTCTTCAGCTATCCTAACTAAGATTGCTAAATGTGAGCCAAAGTCTTCTGAAACTATAATTAAATCGTCCAGATACCCAAATACTGTATGACGAAGATCAGGTGGAATAAGACTATCCATGAGACGACACATTGTGGATGGAGCGTTACATAACCCAAAAGGCATCACAACAAATTGGTATAATGGCCTTCCTGGGACCGTGAAAGCTGTGAGCGGCCTATCTTCTTCAGAAATACCAATTTGCCAGTAAGCGTCTTTTAGGTCCAATTTTGTAATTAAATTAGCCTTTGGTAACCTCGAGAAAATTCCTTCAATGTTAGGCAATGGGTACGCATCCTTCTTTGTAACTTCATTTAGTTTGCGAGCATCTAAGCAAAGTCTAACTTTATTCGGCTTCACTACCAATCTCATCGGAGAGCTCCAGGGTGATGTAGATGGCTCTATTACTCCCAATTCTAACATACGGTCGATTTCCATAAACATTAGCTTTTCCACTGCAGGGGAAACAGGGTAAAATCGCTGTTTCACAGGCTTAGCATTACCTACTTCTATGGTATGTTGAATTAGGCTAGTTCGACCTAAACCTTGCTTTTCAAAATTTGGAAAAAGTGATACAATAGCATCAAGCTGTTGTTTCTGGTTAGAAGAGAGAGGATAATCATTACCCACTATTATAGGACTTAACAAATTGTCATTAACCAATTCAGAAATAATTTTAGGAGGATTTTCATCGATTGATGTACATACGATATTTTCAAAAATTTGTGGGGCTAAATTAAATGATTTCCAAAAATCTAATCCTAGAATTAGTCTTTGCGTAATGGAAGGAATAATCAAAAATTTTAAATGTTTTTTCATGTCTTTAAAAGAAACCTCAACAGAAAGAAATCCTAAGACTTTTTGTTTACTGCCATCAGCAGTCTTCACAAAAGTTTTTAATTGACAAAATTCCTTAAATTTACTAAAATCAACAAGCGCTAAATCTGAGCCTATGCATGAAATATTTGCTCCTGTGTCCAAGAGACCAAATTCCGAAAAAGACAAAAACTTAATTGGGGCATAGAAACGTTTATCAGATGTATTATTTATAATAGAAGATAATATAAATTTTGAGCTAAATTTGCGATGTTTAAAATAAAGACGCAACCTTTTGGTTGATCTTTTCGGTTTAGATGAAGGCAACTTTTTAATAGCACATACATTAAAGATTTCTCTGCGTTTTGCTAAATATTTCTGAACTCTAATATGGTATGGTACTATTGGGTATAAAGTTTTATGTTTATTTTTATTTTCAAAATTTGTATTAAAATTAGTATCAATATTTTCATTTTCGCATTTCAAAATTTTTATGTTTTCATTTTTTAAGCTTATATTGATATTTTCATTATTTAAACAATTTTCATTTATGGTCGATTCTGGGAATTGTTCTGAGCTAGCCGGTTTTTTGACAAGTTAAGTTTTTTATTAGCACAATTTGTGCACTGAGGCTTGTAGGTATTTTTTAACCCACATCCATAGCAGAATATATTTCTCGTCTCCAAGCAATCCTCCCAGTGATGGTCTGATTGATCACAATTCCAACACTTGAAAATTTTTGTTGTTTGTTGAATTGCATCAACAGAAAGTTCTGGTTGAATTTCGGTAGCAATTTCATTAGTCGAAAAATCAACTTCTGCCACTTGACGACGTTGAGGAAAATTTGGGCTATATTTATTAGGTAAACCTTTACGGAAATAGTCTGAATCCATGAGATTCTCTCTCATTTGAACCAGTTTCCTCAAGTGAGCAATAGAATACACCGGAACATATAATAGTTCATGACGAATTTCCGGTCGTAAATTCCTAGTTAAGATTTCAACCAGCTCAGATTCTGGTAATGGTGTTGACAGTCTATCTAACATAGCACACACAGACTCATAAAATGATTCAAACGTTTCATTTGCTTTCATTTTTCTGTTTCTTATTTCTTCGTGAATGTCGAAACTTGACTTGAATTCTTTAAATTGATATTTTAGAGCTTCGCAAAATTCATTCCACACAACTACTTCAACTTGTTTATGATATCTCCAATACCAATCGCGTGCACGACCAGTTAATAAAATATGCAGATTTTTACATATTAAAGTATAGTCATTATGGAAATTCTCTTTCGTCAAGCAACGCACTCGATATAAAAATTCATCTACAGAAATTCCATTACTGGATCCATCAAACTTGATATTCCAATTTTGGATTATTGATGTAATTTTATCTGATCTGATAGCAAAGTTTTCATCAAAAGATGAATTATGAAAATTTTGTCTTGATGCTGGACGAGCTTGGGAAAAGTTATTTACATTTCTTAATTGATTTTGCGAATTAGCTGGTGGTTGAAAGTTTTGATTATTCAAAGTGTTATTATTGTTTTGACTCAAGTTTAAGTTTTGCAACAATCGTGTTATCGTATTTTCAATAATGGTATTTAAATTAGCGTAATCTATATTTCCAGAAATATTTCCATTACCATACCGATTTTGAGTTGGTCTATTAACTGTTGGGGAATTAACGTTATAGGATTGACTGACATTTCTCTGAGGAGGAGAATCCTCAAGGATAACATTCTGATTTGTAAGATTGTTTAGATTAGGTGTATGTGGCTCATTAAAAAGGTTTCTAGCATTACTTCTAGTGTTGTATTGTTTAGCCATAGCGCCTCGAGGTCTACCACGAGTAGCTTGTTTGACCTTTTCGACAAGAACAGAATCTTGAATGTGAAAGCTTTTAAGTTCAGCTAGGGAACAAGGACGTTTGCATGATGGGCAATCAGATGCAGTAGCCAAATGGTTTTCAATGCACGTGCGGTGAAACGCGTGATTGCATTCCGAAATTATTAGACAATCTTGTCCTTCTGCCAATCTTTCATTACAAATTTTGCACGATTGTTCAGAATTTGAACCAGAAGGTTGTGAAGGAGTTAGTGGCAGAGGTGATCGTTCCATCATGTTAATAAAATTTTGAAAATTACAATAAAATTTAAAGAGCAAAAATAAAATCTTTAACAGACTTAAAAAGTTTCGAAAAGGAAGTTTGAAGTCGATTTGAACAACTTATAAAGTTTGAAAAATATTAATATTTGTTAAATAATGATACCAAGATTTATATTGGATAACCAATGCGAAAATTTCTTTACCAATGAGGGTACAAATTTAGAAAAATTTTGTAAAAAAAATTTAGAAAAATTTTGTAAAAAATTTTGAAAACTAATTTTTCCAAAATATGCAAAAAAAATTAAAAAATTGTAAAAATTTTTAGTATAAAAAAATTGAAAAATGCTCAAAAGATATTTTAGCCAATAAAGCAAATTTAGACTAATTTAATACTTTAAATGGGGATGTAAGTTAAAATCAAGTAAAGATTTTAAAGTTACGAAAATGTGTTTGCTATTTGGCTTGATACAAAAATCGTAAACAGTTTTGAAACAAATAACTGACAAGAATATATCGAGTTATTTGAGGTTAACAACAGATTTAAAAATTTTTTAGTTGACTAAAATTTGTTTTTGCAAAATTAATATTTTTAGAATTGGTAACACAATAAAATTTGCATTTAATATTTTTAGATTTTTATACAAAAGCAAAACTCAATCAATTAATATTTAATCAGTTGTTATGAACAAAAATAGCAAAAATTTTTGGAAATATAAAATTATGGTTTTATCAAAAAAAAAAAATAAAAAAAATCAAATAATTTAAATTGAATAAGCCAAAATTAAGTAACGATTTAAACTTATAAAAGCTTAATAGTTTTAGAAAATTTTGAAATAAATTTTTAATATTTAAATCAACAAGCTTAAATTTTATTCTTATAAAATAATGAACTTCAAAAAAAAATTTTATTTATGTAAACCATTAAGAAATATGCAATATGAATTGATTTTTCAATAAATTAAATTTATGTTTAAAGATATATATTTGTTTGAAAAATAAATACAAAATTATCGAAGATGCGGTAATAATTTTGAAGAAATTTAAGAAAATTAAATTTAATTAATTGTATTTTATTTGAAAATAAAATCCAAACTAACTTTTGAAAAAAAATTAAGAAAATGTTTTTTTTTTTTTAGAAAAAAAATTTCAAACAAAAAGAAAAAATATCAAATAGAAATTTTACCTATAATAATTTTTAAATCAATTAAATAAAATCTAGCTATTTTTAGATTCGCAAAATAATATATAAACATGAATCAGAAATTGAGTTTCAAAACTTCAAATTAGTTTACTTTAATTCTGAAATAAATATGGAAATAAATCAAAAATTTTATATAAAAGTTTTTGAAAAAATAAAAAAATCAAATTTTAAAGCAATTTTCTATAAGTTATTAACTCTTTGTTTAATTTTCAATTAGAAAGCAATATTAAAATTGCTTTATTCTATTCACTATTCAAGCAAAATAAATGCTTTGTGATTACAGTTAGTAAAATAAAATATTCTACTAAAATGATAATCAAATGCAAACGAAATATTATAAGTTTTAGAAAAATTAAGTAAAATATATGACTATCGTTTTCTTACTTTTGAGTGATGTGAATAAGATGTGTCGGTAAAGAAATTTAAAACTTTGGAAAAATAAAATAGGTAATAGGGATATAAATTTGGTCTATGAAGTTCGAAAAATTTCTTAGATTTTCCTTCTAATGGACAAACCGATATTCGAAGGATTGGTGACTATTGAGAACTGATTCTAACGGACAATGAATTGCAGAATCACAGCATTTACATTGTAAATCCAGAAAAAAAACAGGATATCGATAGCTAAGTCTCCTTACAAAGGACAAAACTAAAATTTTTTTCGTAACTGCTACAAAATAATTAGAATTTGTTTAAGATTTACGTCTATGATCAAAAGGATAATTAGAACTTTGCTGGTCGATTTATCCGAAACTTGAACCCTCAGATAATCGAAGTCCAAGTAAAGATAATTATTATTTGAAAATTAGATTTCAATATTGAACAATTCTAAAAATTTCATACGTAACTGAAATCTAAATCAAGAAACATCAAAAAAAAATAAATGGTGTAGAGCAAAGAAAATCTAAATTTGTGGTTGCAAAAAAAAATTCAATCTTTCTCGTGCCCCACGTTGGGCGCCAATTTATGTAATGAACAAATTACTAGTTGTTTAGTTTCTTCGGATTATTCTCCCTAAAACAACTAAAGGTGGTAATGTCTATTGGCCAAAGTTGCTCGATCCCAAGATACATGGACGATTAGGAGCCATTGAAGCCACTAGCGGTCAGTCGGGTGGGGGGGATCTTGTCTCTCGTATCTTAGGTGCTCAACAGACGGAATTTGATACATAAATAATTATTATAGACTCCAAAAAAAAAACAAATATAAAAAAATATGGGCCAAAATTGATCTCTATACTAAATTCAAGGTGTTACTAAAATCCCATTTAGATCAATAAAAAAAAAAAAACTAAAAGAAGTTATATAAACAAAAAAAAAATTCTTCCTAAGTCACTACCAAAGTTTTATAAGGTATCTATCTAAGAGGTTGATGGATAGACACGCGCCTCATTACCCTCCCTACCATGATCTTAGTGGCGCTAAAATCAACTAAGATCCCAAAATTCGAATTCCTAACACACTCTCCTCACATCACTCAATAAGAAAACTTTTTGATAACTTAGTATTTCATATTGAAATTAAATTTATTAACAAAAAAATATTAATTCACTCATGTTCTAGGAACTACCTTAATTAAAACTATCACATACTTAAATGACTCGACTTATTCTAACCAAAAATTCAATTAATGGAATTATAAACAATAAATCTTAAAATGATTTTTGAAGATTTCCAAAGATTTCTGCCTGATTGGCAAGATTTGTTGACAATTTTTAAATATAAAAAAAAAAAGATGTTTACTCAAAACTTTAAACAAAATATTGAATAAAAAAAAAACTAATTTGAATAAAAAATCTTATAAATATCCATTTAGATTTTTCACTTAAATCTTAAATAAGTTTTATCTAAGTACAAATTCTCAAACGGTTTTAATGAAACCACTAATAATGATCAATTTTTTTGTGCTATGTTAACAAAATAATGTTTTTACAATGTATGTGTTTAGCAAAGCCACCTAGAAATGTAAAAATCCACTCAAAACAATCACTGTTACAAAATTAACAGCGGTGATAACATTACAATTACTAAAATTAAAAGTGGCTGTGCTAACTGCATACATACATATTTAGGTACATTCAGAAACGAAAATAAAATTTTTTGTGTTTCTCACTCACCAGTTATGTTTATGTGTATGTTGGTTTTATTTTTTTCAGCTTATGAAGAGGCCTCTGCAATGCTGGAGAATAATAATCTGTTATGTATGAAAGTATGTAGCATGGTTTAAATGATCAGTATTAGGGTGATTTGGATTATGGACTTAAAAATTAATCTAAATTAAAATTAAAGAATTATTAGAAAAATAATAAATACCATAAAAATAACCAAAACTAAACTTCAAAGTGCAATAACTATCACTGTGATAATAATTTTAAATTAGGTTGAAGACATGCTTGTTTATTTTAAATTTAGGAAAATTTTCATATTGTTTAAGAAATTTTACTTTTTCATTTATTTATTTATTATCAAACTTCTCTCCAAAAAATTATAGAATTAAAATTTAGCACTGACTTTTTCAAATATTTAGTAAAACTTTTATATTTTATTTAGCCAATTTTTTTTTATAATAAATTTAGTTATTTAGCACTTTAGAAGTTGTAATTTTAGATTATTTTTTAACTTATATATCACTATAGTTACACATTCTTTTCGTTTAACCATTAAAACACTTAAATTTGATGAAATTTCCTAAAGATGTTGTTGGTGGAAATTGGTGCTATTTTACCAAATGCTTATAGATCTTTCAGGCAGCTTTTCTTCAGGGATATTTGCGTTTTTGTTCCAGGTTTTTTCTTTGGCACTTTTCACTCTTTTTACAATGTAAAATTTTTTAAAAATTTAAATGATTTCTGCTAAGCGCATGTGAATTAATTTATTATTAATATTTTATGAAATTTTTTATATTGTGCTCTCAGCGGACTCAATTGAAATGATATAAAAATTCTTTCTCTTTTCTTTCAATGCTTCTTCTTCTTATCTGGAGTAGTTTAAAGCCCCTGATATACAATCAAACATATATCATTCTCAAATATTTCTGAGCGCTGGATCAGTGTGACATATGTACATATGGGACCCAAATAAAAACTACAGTGGTGGCTCATGAAATGAGTCCACCACAATAACAAAATCGGTTTATTATTTTCCTATGAAATACAAAATACTCAAATGATAATAAAATGGAATTTTTAATGGTTTATAAAAATTTACCTTCAACGGGAAATAAATAAGGTTTATAGATGAAAATATTAGGAATTTGACTGAATATCCGAAATATGGCTGTGCCAGCAGGCTTACCAAAGAAAAAAGATTTAATTTGGCCTTTTATCTTTCCGTAAAAATCTATGTTTATTAGAATATAATTGAAATTTTTCTTTTTATCTAAATTTTTAAAATTTCATAAAATTACCTTTATCTAAACCAATTGCTGGTTCGAAGAAAAAACAAATTTATTTAGCCAGGAGAAATTATGCTGGAAATTCTAATTTCACCGAATTTTCACAATTCTCTTAAGTTTCCGGTTTAGTATAAAAAATTCTTAATTTGCAAAAATATATTATTTAGATATTAAGACTCAAAATGTTTAGCTAGGTTGCAAGTGCAACGATGTTGATGAGTTCGCAGCAAAACGGAAAAGACTTTGGTAACTGAGAAATATCTCTTATAACACCTCTGTATTAGTGTTAAGTCTTTAATATTATTACCAGATTGTGTTGACTTAACTTGTCAAAAGTCTTACGAATTTGGGAACACTTCATTTCAGTGCACAATTCAACTAAATGTCCATAAAAGTTAGTTTATATAAAAAAAATGATTGTCTTTAGATATAGGTGATATTACTTTAAATGAAAAAGTATCATCAAGAAGAAAATAAATGTTTCTTATTTTCGAATAAAAAGGCATATTATTTTATTTATTTCAAACCATTAAATAGAACAAAAAATACTTGAAGGTTTCTTTATGTTTTTATTAACAATTCTGTTAATATTAAGATCATTCCAACATTATCATAAGTTGAGTATTTTCTAGCAATATATTTATTTTGTAGATGTATGCAATTTGTTAGGCAAATATTGCCAAATAATAACCGTATTGAAAGTGTGTGTGAGAGAAATGTATAAATCATGCAAATAGACATTTTAGCTAAGACCAACACCTACGCTTAGCAACATTAGTTGTTTCAAAGAGGTTTATATTTGAATGTTGCAGAACAAAGTTTGTGAAGCATTGCTGAAACTTTTGTTTGCATTCAAAATGTTGTTAAACAACGTTTAAATGTTGAGAATTTTTAAAGCAAGAATAAAAATTAAAAAAAAATAAAATTATGAAAATATTATACAATATATATAAAAAAAAATAACGAAAAACAATTTTTAATAAAAAAAAATGAAAAATTAAAAAAAATTTAAAAATCTTGCATTACACTGATTTTATTTGATGAATACTATCAAACAGTTCATATCCATCAATCGCTCTAAATGAAAACCCTTCAACGGGGATTCTAGAAAAATCTACAGAGGGGTCTATTGAAACAGGTAGTTCCGGTAAAATGGATAATTTATTGAAATCATTCAATTCTGATTCTGATGTCAGCAACATTTGATTATTGGATTTAGTTGCTCCAATTTCACGCAGTTTACTCCACAATTGTTTAGAATTACATACAGAAAAAAAGTCAACACATACCTTTCTCCTCTCCTTTCTAATGACAGACTTTGTTCCTGTAAATACAAAATGTTTTATAGTTTTCATCAGAAGGGTTCTCTATATAAGCTCTAAATGCGAGATTTCTATTGGTTTGTGCAATACGAACTACTCTAGTTTGCATCCAGTCTTTATTTTTAGGTTTTTTCCGAATTCTGAGTGGAACATGTCGTTCATAAAGATCTAGAATAGCATCAGTAAATAAATTTACCATTGAATTTGCATCAGAAGTATTATACATTGGAGAAAAATCTAATCTATTAATATCAGCACAACAGTGTTCAATATTAAAAAATTTATAATCCCTAAATTTAATGTTTACAGCTATATTTTCGGTTTGAAAATCAAGTGAAACATATATAAGGGCATGGTATGAATTCAAAAATGGTATTTGATAATGACCCTTCATCTTAACTTTCTCAACGTTAGGAACTAGAATGAAATCTAATAAAGTAGTACTTGAATGAATAGGATCAAAATGAGTCGGCAACGAGTTATGAATTAAAGTCATATTTAATCTTCTGCAAACATCCCTCACTTGATCTCCTCTCCGAAATAAATCTGTATTAAAATCTCCTACCACCACAACGTTTTCGTATCTACTACAAATATCCGCTAACAATTCCTCAAATTTTTCAAAATTTCCGCGGGGTAAATAAACAACACCTACTACAATGTAACTACCATTCTGCAACTTAATTTGCACAAAAATTGATTCTATTACACTTTCTTCCATACAATCATGTACCAAAGAGGCCTTCAGATTATTTGATACATATAGACCAACACCTCCCCCACGTGTCCAAAGTCTGTCTTTTCTGAACAATTTGTAGCCATCTATTGAGACCGACTCTTGGGAAACATGGCTCTTACACCATGTTTCCGAGACTCCCAATACATCAACGAAGCTACCAGTAAAAAGTTGCTTAATTTCATCCATCTTCGTGCTACTCGATCTAGAAACTATACTTTGTGCATTTATATGTGCTATATTTAAAAGCGAAGACTGAAAAATGGAATTTTTAAATGTATTAATACCAACCAGTGGGCCCAAATTATCAACCGTCATCAAATATACATATTCTTTGTATCTTTGTTATATCAATCAACCCCTTAAAACTATTAAATTTCATTTATAAAAAAATATATATACTTTATAAAATACTCAAATTTTACTAAAGCACAAAAAATAATATATCTATATGAATAAATTAGAATTTAAAAAAACTCTATTTAAATAATTAACAATTTATAAAAAAAGAGGGAAAAAAACAAACCTATTTACAATTAATAAGGCTTAAGAATTTTTTAATTTTTTCATTAATTTTTTCATGTTTAAAAATTTGATTCAGATTTTTAAATAGAGAAATCTGTGGTTTGTAATGTCAATTAATCTAAAACGATTAATTGACGCGTAAAACCATTTGCTTAATTCATTAATTTACAATTTAAATTGGGATTCACAATTTTACAAATATGTATGTTACAAAACTTTTTTTTTGTTTTGTTTATTCCCTTCTTTTTTTTTTGCTAAGTTAGAAAAAAAATGTAAAACTTTAATTATGAAGCAGTAATACTTAATGCCTAAAATTAATATAATATCTTAAAAGACATTTTTATATCTGTTTTTTATAAATTTGTTAAATATTATAAATTTATATCTTTAAAAATTTTTACTACAATTCAGAAAAAATTTTTTAAAACATCAAGAATTATGCTAACATCCACTTTCTCTTATTAATTTTAACAACTTATTAACAGTAGAAAGAGAAACAAATTTATAATAAAAAAGTAAGCATGCTCTTAATTAACAGTTTTTTTATTCTCTTAAATGTTTCAAAAATATTGAAGAACACAAAATATCAAGAATGAGTATAACAGATAAAATGAAAAATAAAAAACATTTAAGGCAGAGTGATAAATAAAAAACTAAAGAAATCACTGATAATAAATATGGTGTATAATATGAGTGATAAATTATAAATTAAAAGAGATCATTGAAAATAAGTTTAGTGTATAATATTTTGTATAAATAAAACAAAAATTTTCATAAAAGATATGCATGCAGGAAAAATAAAATTATAACCAGTTATTAAATAAATCACTAGTTTTTATTTTCAATATTAGTTGGAACAGCTTGGACACCAGATCTTGTAAATACCTCATCCATCTCAGTTATTGTCAAAGTCATTTCCTTGCCGTCATTAAAAGTAACAACTGCTCTAGGTATATCTCTATTTTGCAAGCGAAATTTTTTGATTTCTCCACTTTTTAGTATTTTACGACATGAAAAACGTAACTTGTCAGCTGCTGGAGTTAGATGGTCACTTAAATAGACCCTGGATTCAATGTCAGTACTTAAAATTTGACAAAGCTTTAAATCATATGTTGATCTATAATGTTTCATAATCGCATCTCTCTTTCGAACATTGTTAAATTTAATAAGTACACATGATTTATTCCTAATCCATGTACAAACATTAAGATCGTAATCTAGGAGTGCCACTCCACAGATTTTTGCTATAGATCCAGCTGTTGAATATAATTCTTCATTAGAAATATAAGAAGGAAGTCCACTCACTATAATGTCTGCTCGGTTAAGTTGTTTTCTTATGCTGTTATTTTCCATTTCTAATTTTAAAAGCTTATCGCTTGTTGCAGTTTCAAATGACTTATTGTGAGCCATAGATTTTTCCAATTCAAGTTTTATACCATTTAATTGCAAAACAATATCATTTTTGATTAAAGTAGTCAAATCCTGAATTTGGGTTTCCAAGGACTCCAGCTTAGCAGTGAAATTATATACAGCTTTACCTTCTCCACATTTTTTGCAACCATATATGAATGTTGCACCTTTATTTTTGTTCAAAAGTTCTACCATGCGCTTGTTAAGAGACGGCATATTCTTAAGAGCGCAACTCGCATGGAATTGTGCATCACATAGGCTACAAACCAGTCCCTCTTCTTTTTTGCAATTTGAGGTGCAGAAACCACACTTGGCTGTCATATTAAACGATGTATTTTTACAATAAATATTTTTTTAGGTTATACTCGTTTACAGACCACGTAACACGTATTTCTTTAAAAAAAACTTTTTGTAATTGCTAATTTAATACTTGAGTTAATATTTGTTTTAAGGTGCACAATTATTTTTTTTTTTTTGTTAGTTTTAACTTTCAGTTTTATTTAAATAGATAAAGAATAATTTTTTGTGAAAAGATATATAATTTTTTGCACAGAGCTAAAATTTTTACAACCTTGCCATAGCGTTGCCAGAATATCAGAATTGTAATAAATTTTCTATAAAAAATTGTACTATCGTAATTTTTCTATAGAAGAATGGTACTATAGTAATTTTGTGTATAAAAAAATTGTACTGTCGTAATTTTTTCAGTGGCATTTTTTCAACAATTTTTGAACCGAGAAATTGTCTTAAAGAAATTTGTTCTATACAAATATTATTAGTGTCCTTTACAGCTTCCAGAATCCATTATATAAAATTACATTCATTCTTGGAATTGCTCTTATTTCACTTAATTATATCCTATTTCAAAGAAAAATTATTTTTTATTTGTATCCTATTAATTTTTTCAATTTTTTTTAATCAAAAACTAATTTTTTTCTTGTTCTACCTCAAGAATTCTTTTTTACTTATAATTTATTGCTCGAACAAATTCTAATTGAATTCTGGAAAATTGCCTTCTTACATCAAATAAATATCAAAATATTTTTTTTCCTGGCTTTATGCAAATTTAACATCATGAATAAAATTGCTACATATTGTTAGAAAATTATAGCCTTAAACTATAATTCCAAAGAAATCATTGTATATATCAAAATGATATTTGAAATGAAGATAATTTCTTATGCATTCCATTTTGCATTTGAAATTTTGAGTATTGATATCTTTTGTGTCTATTTTTACAAAATTGTAAATGCTAATCGTTTCATAGAGTTTTGGGATTTTTTGTTCTGGTTATTTTCTCAGATTTTCTTTTTATTTTGTTCCTATTGTCTGATTTTGATTTTCCGCTCAAGGTTAAATACAATTTGAGCTCAACATAGAATATATAATTTACAAAACATGTATCTACGCTTAAATAAAGAAAGATAGACAGACAGACGGACAGTATGTCAGTCCGTCAGTCATTTATATTTGGTTTTGCTTAAACTCAATATACGATACAACCAACTAGAAGTTGTAACATTCAACATTTCAAATTACAATTTCCAATTATTATAACATTTAATGACTTTGATCGAAACGTTATGTCTTGGAATATTAAACAGCTTGAAAGAAAATTTCCATTTTAAATATGTACAAGCCAAGGAGATAGAAAAAAGCAATATCACAATATAAACAATTTTTATAGAATTTAAAAAGAAAAAATCTTTAAGTAGAAATAAAAACAAACAATTCTTAAAGTGGAGTAAAAAAAGTAAAGGCAAAAATAGTTTAAAATTTTAACACCTGACCTCTTCAACTTTAAAACAGTTTTCATCTAAGACTTTCAAAAATTTTTCACACACTCATTTTTTTACCGACTTTAATTTTTCTTATTCACAGCCAACAAATTCTCAAATTTTCACATATGTTACGATCGTTATAATGTTATTAAAATCAAAATTTTCCAAACTCCTTATAGTTGAGCAAACAAATAAATAAATATGTCTACTAAAAAAAACTCAAGTATGGCGAAAATTGCTTGGGAGTTATATGAAAAAGGGAAACTTAAAATAATAAAATAAATATAAATAAAATATGCGGCTGGAAAATTTATCAAACACGTGGCAAATTCCCTGACGAAAACTTGCCGAAAAAAAGGGGGAAAACCAAATGCAAATAAACCCACAATTTTCAAACATACATAAACGTTGAAGGTAAAAATCATATGTTATACATATACACATACACCTGCACATATATAAAGAAGCAAATAGAAAATAAAATATTAGATGAATATTTCAGATGAAGGATATGCTTTTTGAAATAGAACAAACACATACAGGGAGAGAGGTGCAAATATTTACACATACTAACAAAGCTAACCGATTTTATATGTAAAGATGCACAGTGGGCTAATCAAGACGAAAGACAAATAATACTGGAAATATAATGATATATTATACTAACAGACTCATCGATTGTAAGACTTTCTATACAAAATTCACCAACTGTTAACTTTTCTATAGAAAATTTCATCAATGGCAAACTTTCCTAAAGAAAATTTCACCAATGGCAAACTTTTTTAAACAAAATTTCACCAATGGCAAACTTTTTTATAGAAAAGTTCACCAATGGTAAACTTTTCTATAGAAAAGTTCACCAATGGTAAACTTTTCTATAGAAAAGTTCACCAATGGTAAACTTTTCTATAGAAAAGTTCACCAATGGTAAACTTTTCTATAGAAAAGTTCACCAATGGTAAACTTTTCTATAGAAAAGTTCACCAATGGTAAACTTTTCTATAGAAAAGTTCACCAATGGTAAACTTTTCTATAGAAAAGTTCACCAATGGTAAACTTTTCTATAGAAAAGTTCACCAATGGTAAACTTTTCTATAGAAAAGTTCACCAATGGTAAACTTTTCTATAAAAAAGTTCACCAATGGTAAACTTTTCTATAGAAAAGTTCACCAATGGTAAAGTTTTCTATAGAAAAGTTCACCAATGGTAAACTTTTCTATAGAAAAGTTCACCAATGGTAAACTTTTCTATAGAAAAGTTCACCAATGGTAAACTTTTCTATAGAAAAGTTCACCAATGGTAAACTTTTCTATAGAAAAGTTCACTAATGGTAAACTTTTCTATAGAAAAGTTCACCAATGGTAAGTTCACCAACTTTTCTATAGAAAAGTTCAACAATGGTAACCTTTCCTATAGAAAAGTTCTCCAATGATAAAATTTTCTAGAGAAAAGTTAATTTCTCTTTTCATGTTTTTAATAGTAAAGCTCTCCCATGATAATATTTGTGAGAGTTAAGCATTTAGAAGCATCGTGGCTTTTATGAAGGAAAAGATACAAGTATTTTTTTCCCAAACCGCTCCCACTGTATCTCGTGAGTTATCCCTGGATATGAAAAAAGCGAGTATTTACTTATACATTATAAGTTAAAGAGTAAATATTTGAATTTCTGAAATTTATTTTTATTTATCTTTAATGTTTTTTAAATATTTATAAGTTTTAGGGAAATAAATTCTATTTTTCGGTTCAAAGACTTTACTAAATAAAATTCTAGTCATTGGAAAAATGTTGAAAACAGAAAACTTTTAAGGACCTTAGAAAATAATCCAATAGCAATTTCTTGACAAACTTATTCCTTAAACGAGCTAAAATTATAAAAAAATAATTTAAATAAATAAATTCTCAGGATTAAAGATAATGTAATTCTTTGCCATGCTTTATGCTTTAAATTTAAACGTTATTTTTTTACAAAATGAAGCCTTTGATTAACTTTTTGAAAAATTTTCCATAAAAAATTTTACATAGAAATTTTTTCATAAAAATTTTTTACAAAAAATTTCTATAGAAATTTTTTCATTCAAAATTTTTAATAGAATTTTTTTCATTAAAAATTTTTAATTGAAATTTTTTCATAAAAAATTTGGTATAGATTTTTTTTCATAAAAAATTTTCTATAGAATTTATTTCATAAACAATTTTCTATACAAATTTTTTCATAAAAAATTTTCTATAGAAATTTTTTTCATAAAAAACTTTCTATAGAAATTTGTTTCATAAAAAACTTTCTGTAGAAATTTTGTCATAAAGAATTTCTATAAAAATTTTGTCATAAAAAGTTTTATACAGAATTTTTTTCTAAAAAAATTTTCTATAGGATTTTTTTTATAAAAAAATTCTATAGAAATTTATTTATAAAAAATTTTTTATAGAAATTTATTTATAAAGAATTTTCCATAGAAATTTTTTTAATAAAAAATTTTCTATAGAAATTTTTTTATTAAAAATTTTCTATAGAAATTTTCTTATAAAAAATTTTCTATAGGAATATTTTCATTAAAAATTTTCTATAGAAATTTTTTCATTAAAAATTTTCTATAGAAATTTTTTCATAAAAAATTTTCTAAGAAATTTTTTCATAAAAAATTTTCTATAGAAATTTTTTCGTAAAAAATTTTCCATAGAAATTTTTTCGTAAAAAATTTTCCATAGAAAATTTTTTCATAGAAAATTTTCGAAAGAAATTAATTTTTAGTTGAACCAAGAATTTATGTTAAGAGGTCGTGGGTTCGAATCCGGGCTCAGGTTCATATCATAAATTTTTATTTTTGTTAATTTTAATAATTTTTATGACTTTTTAAATTAGATTAATAATTTTAAAGAATACTGAAAAAACTATGTGACACTTAGCAGTGTGGAATGCTGCATTTTCTGATGAAGTCCGTAGCGGGACAGAAAATGCAGCATTCCACACTGCTAAGTGTCACATAGTTTTTTCAGTATTCTTAAAAATATTAATCTAATTTAAAAAGTCATAAAAATTATTAATATTAAAAAAAATAAAAATTTATGATATGAACCCACGACCTCTTAACATAAATTCTTGGTTCAACTAAAAATTAATTTCTTTCAATTAAATTGCATGGGCACCGCGATTAACATGTTTTCACTAACTCTTTCAAGTTGATACTAAATTCAAATTTGCATTAACATAAAAAGAATAAACAAAAACTTGTCAAAACAAAAATCTTTGTCTTCATTACCAGCTGACAGTTGGTTAAAGTACAAAGTAAATGTAGATTAATAAAGGATAGGAATACAAAACATAAGGGAAAAAACTATGGTGGATAAGTTCGTCTAACTGAATCGATCATATGGCCATAAGTGAAATTGATATGAGTGTTAATATAATTCTCGTTTTCAATTTCGCTTAAGAATTCAGTTAAATAGATGATCTTAACTACTGGCATCTAACAGTTGGTGACACAGTGTGCTGATGAAGTCCGTAGCGGGACAGAAAATGCAGCATTCCACACTGCTAAGTGTCACATAGTTTTTTCAGTATTCTTAAAAATTATTAATCTAATTTAAAAAGTCATAAAAATTATTAAAATTAAAAAAAAAATAAAATTTTTGATATGAACCTGAGCCCGGATTCGAACCCACGACCTCTGAAAAAATTTTCTATAGAAATTTTTTCATAAAAAATTTTCTATAGAAATTTTTTTATAAAAAATTTTCTAAGGAAATTTGTTGATTAAAAATTTCCTTAGGTGATTTTTCCATAAAAAAACTTTCTAAGAAAATTTTTTCATAAAAAATTTTCTAAGGAAATTTTTTCATAAAAAATTTTCTTAGAAATTTTTTCATAAAAAATTTTCTTAGAAATTTTTTTATAAAAAATTTTGTGCAAAAATTTTTTTATAAAAAATTTTGTGCAAAAATTTTTTTATAAAAAATTTTTGCACAAATTTCTATATAAATTCTTTGATAAACAATTTTCTATATACATTTTTTTTATAACATTTTTTATAAAAAATTATCTGTAGAAATTTTTTCATAAAAATCTTTCTATAGAAATTTTTCATAAAAAATTTTCTATAGAAACTTTTTCATAAAAGATTTTCTATAGAAATTTTTTCATAAAAAATTTTCTATAGAAATTTTTTCATAAAAAATTTTCTATAGAAATTTTTTCATAAAAAATTTTCTATAGAAATTTTTTCATAAAAAATTTTCTATAGAAATTTTTTCATAAAAAATTTTCTATAGAAATTTTTTTCATTAAAAATTTTCTATAGGATTTTTTTTATAAAAAAATGTTAAAAAAAAGAAGTCCTTTGGTCAACTTTTTTTTTAAATAATACTTTTGTAAATTTTTTAAATAAAATGGAAAATCTCTTTTTATTCTATTTTATTGAAATGAAATTATTTCCATGTAACGACACACCTACATTTTTCTAAAAATTTTGTTTTATTCCTGTTCTTCTAAGAAAAAAATAAATATTTAAAACAAAAAAATAGTATCCTTCTATAAATATTCTTTGTTTTATGAGTTTGTTATTTATGTAAACAGAACATTTTAATATATACAACCACAGGTTAATTATAATGTATGTATGAGTTTCTTAAAAAACGCGTCTAAAATTAAATTAAAACATTCACATTTACTTGCCACGAATGTGGTGCACAGACACAGACGTATCAGCGGTAAAACCCGTAAATAATGAATGAGAATAATAAAAAAGATTAAACTAAATACAGACGATTCGTGATCCCTACTAAATGCTACGTATGTGACGTATGATTAATATTAATTATAAAAACACATGTTAATAAATTAAGTATACGTATACAAATGATAGTGGTAAACGAAAGTAAAGTCTAACTGAAGGTACCCTATAACTAAAGGAAGAGTGGGTAAGAATATATTATAACAATTTTTATTTCCGGTTAAATTTTTTATGTCTCATATCCTTATACAAAATATTATTTAAGTCTTCTTCTTTATCATAAATCTACCTTATTTATTAAAAGTAAAGGAGATTAAAATAAAATTAATTAGATACTTTTTAAACAAAGAGTGTAATTGTAAAAGCCAGCATATTTGTCATTTGTTTTTTTTTTTAAATTTATTTTTAAAAGAAAAATATTTGTGTAACTTCTTACTTACTTAATTATGACAAAATATCCCGGGTATTATATGTATGTAAAAATTTACATGTTATAGCAGGTTTTTCAGTATTTTTTACATACTTTAAAAAAAATGTCTGTTCTACTTGTTAATTACGCTTCTACCACTCAATTAAGTTAAACAAAAACACACAACTTTGGCACAGTACAACCAGCCATGAAGGTAGACGGGAAAGTAGACAACAAAAACATTTAGTAAAATACTTATTTGTAGGATAAATACAAAAATAAAGCAAAAATCAAAAGTACGAGTATATTTTTAATTCAAGCAAAATTTGTTAAGGCTAAAGTGCGTTGCTTTTTTTCTTAACTTTTGTTATGCTACACTTCCAAAAATGAGACAAAAACGAAATGAACAAAAAGTCTCTCCAGACTTTATTTGACAACTTTACTAGATCCTTTACACATGCAAAATGTTTGTATACAAATATTTACTTACATCTACATAACATACATGCATTAAGTAAATCTCTTTGTTTCGTTTTTTTTTGAGACTTTACAAAACATTAAATAAATGTGCAGGAGTAGTAGGAGAGGGTCCTGTGAAAATGCCACTGTAAAATAACAAAAAACGCAAAGCAAACACTTTGAAAATTTTGCTGTAATTTAATTACGTTGTAATTTATTATTTATATTTGGTTTCTTTAGAATGTAAATAGAAAATTTCACAAAAGGCACTCTGGCATGTTTTTTTAGATATACGAAATTTATTAAAGAAAAACACATTTATTTAAATACTCATACTTAGTTTAGGTCTGAAAAAAATAGACATGGAACAAATTATAGTCATATATTTGCTCTTACTTTGTGAATGTGGTTTATGCTACGACAAAAAGTATACGCTTTAAAATGTAAAATTAAAATAAAATTATAAATACAAACTTCAAATTTAAACCAAAATTTTTGAATAACATTCGTAAAAACTTGTCCATAGGAAAATCATTTCAACCGAGACCAATAGCCAACCATAAGACTTTCGTACACGTCTTTTCAATTCACGATATAATAACAAAACTATAGTACACTCTGAGGAGTCCAATAATATGGATTGTTCTTTAGAAGAGATGCAGTAATTTACGTCGCAAAAACTTTAAAAAATAATTATCTTTTTAAGAAATTTTTTTTATTGCAATTATGGTTTTGAGCCATATTTTGAAATGGTCATTTTAAAGGGTGGTTAAATTGTAAGGGCCGATGTTGAATGTGAACCATACCTAAACGCCAAGTTTTTTTCCGAACTTTATTTCATTTCTCTATTTCAGACTTTCTCAATTTGAACCATGAAGAGATACACAATCCAACAACATGTTAAAGTTATCCAGACTTATTATGAAAATGGGCGTTCAAATCAAAATGTATATCGTGCACTTCGTGATTTTTTGGTCAATTTGATCGTCCAAATGTGCGTAAAATCGCAAAATTCGTGGAAAAATTCGAGCAAACCGGGTCTGTAGAAGATGTGAGAACACCAGTGCATGCTCGTACAGCTCGTACTGCAAAAAATATTGCTGCTGTTCGCGATAGTGTGGCTGAAGAGCCGTCCACCTCAAAACGTCATCGTGCACAATAATTGCACCTCTCACGCTCGTCGTTGATGAACATTATGCATAAAGACTTGCATTTACACGCTTACAAGGTGCAATTGGCTCAAGAACTAAAGCCTTTTGACCATTCCAAACGTCGTGAATGGGCAGAACGGTGGCAAGAATTGGCAACAGTGGATGATCAATTTTCGAAGAAAATCATCTTCAGTGATGAGGCATATTTTTACCTCAGTGGATTCGTCAATAAACAGAATTGCCGCATTTGGGCGAATGAGAATCCAAGAGTGATTGTCGAAAAACCAATGCACCCACAAAGAGGGACTGTTTGGTGCGGTTTATGGGCTGGCGGCAACATGGGGCCATATTTTTTCCAAAATGAGGCCGGTCAGGCAGTTACTGTGAATGGTGTTCGCTATCGTGAGATGATAACGAACTTTTTGTGGCGCGAATTGGAAGATATGGATGTGGACGATATGTGGTTTCAGCAGGACGGTGCCACTTGCCACACAGCTAACGAAACAATGGCTCTTTTGCGCAACAAACTCAATGGCCGTCTTATTTCACGTAATGGTGATGTCAATTGGCCGCCAAGATCATGTGATTTGACACCGTTTGACTTTTTTCTTTGGGGTTATTTGAAATAAATGGTGTACATCGATAAGCCAGCAACAATTCAAGAGCTAATAGATGAGATAATTCGGCACAATGACGGCATAGAACCTCCATTATGCCTCAGGGTCATCGAAAATTTGGACCATCGGATGGAGGTGTGCCGCCGTGATCGCGGCGCCCATTTGGCCGATATTTTGTCCCATACATAATTGAGTAATACCAATATATCATAATAAAATAAAATTACAATAATTTCCTAAATAGTTTGTGTTTTATTCAAAATCAACATCGGCCCTTGAAATTTAACCACCCGATATAAGCTATCAAAGTTGAAGTTTGTGTATTTTTGTGAAAAATTGGCACCGTTTACCACTCAATAGCTACTGAACTGCATAATCTGACAGCTAAGATATTGCTAAGAATTTGGCCATATGAACTACTAGTATTGAAATATATGGCGTTAAAATTAACTCTCTACCTTATTTGGTTTATATTATACAGGCTCTTAAAGTTGGAAGTCTAGGGCACTTTTGTAAAAAATAGCACAGTTTACGACTCAATAACTTCTGAACACGTCGTCAGATTTTAACCCTGCTATGATGTTAGGGTCTTTTGTTGACCCCAATTTTATATAACATTACCGTATTTCTAACTGGTGGAATATATTTGAAAGTTCTTATTACTCAGTGCAATAATTGTTGAAAGAAATTGAATTAAATTTGTTTTATAACCATTTTGGGCTTCGACAATTTTTTATTGCAAGTATATACACATAACGATATCTCGGGTGTTTATGGACCGATTTTAATGAAATTAAATAAATGCTGCGTAGGGAAATTTCCTAAAATCTGGTGTATATCCACCAGGCGCTCCACAAACCTGATTTCAACAGACAGACGGACATGGCTAAATCGACTCTCCTGATTCTGAGTCGATCGGTATAACTTTTATGGGGCGTAAGACGAATAATGAAAAAACTACAAACTGAATGACAAACTTATAATACCTTTTCACCTATTGGTGAAGTGTATAAAAATGTGGGGTCAAAATATGAACCGAACATCACATGTGTAATTTTTTTCTAATATAGTATGAGGGTTAATAAAGTTAAATAGGAATAAATATGAATACAAATTTTTCTAAATAATTTTTTTCGGTATAAAAATTTGTTTGGTATTCATTTTTCTGCATAGAAAATTTCTTGGTATTAAAATTTTAATATAGAAAATTTTTCGGTATAAAAATTTTTGTATAAAAACTTTTTTGATATATTTTTGTATCGAACATTTTTCGGTAGAAAAATTTTTCTATAAAAATGTGTCGGTACAAAAATTTTTCTAAAACAATTTTTCGGTATAGAAATAGAAAACTAGTCGGTATAAAAATCTTCTATACAAAAATTTTTCGGTATAGAAATAGAAAACTAGTCGGTATAAAAATCTTCTATACAAAATCATTCGGTATAAAATTTTTTCCATAGAAAATTTTGCGATATAAAAATCTTTCAATAGAAAATTTTTCGGTATAAAAATTTTTCTATAGAAAATTTTTCGGAATAAAAATTTTTCTATAGAAAATTTTTCGGTATAAAAATTTTTGTATAGAAAATTTTTCGGTATACAAATTTTTCTATAGAAAATTTTTCGGTATACAAATTTTTCTATAGAAAATTTTTTGGTATAAAAAATTTTCTATAGAATTATACAAATTTTTCTATTGAACATTTTTCGGAATAAAAATTTTTTTATAGAAAATTTTTCGGTATAAAAAATTTTCTATAGAAAATTTTTCGGTATAAAAAATTTTCTATAGAAAATTTTTCGGTATAAAAAATTTTCTATAGAAAATTTTTCGGTATAAAAAATTTTCTATAGAAAATTTTTCGGTATAAAAAATTTTCTATAGAAAATTTTTCGGTATAAAAAATTTTCTATAGAAAATTTTTCGGTAAAAAAAATTTTCTATAGAAAATTTTTCGGTATAAAAAATTTTCTATAGAAAATTTTTCGGTATAAAAAATTTTCTATAGAAAATTTTTCGGTATAAAAAATTTTCTATAGAAAATTTTTCGGTATAAAAAATTTTCTATAGAAAATTTTTCGGTATAAAAAATTTTCTATAGAAAATTTTTCGGTATAAAAAATTTTCTATAGAAAATTTTTCGGTATAAAAAATTTTCTATAGAAAATTTTTCGGTATAAAAAATTTTCTATAGAAAATTTTTCGGTATAAAAAATTTTCTATAGAAAATTTTTCGGTATAAAAAATTTTCTATAGAAAATTTTTCGGTATAAAAAATTTTCTATAGAAAATTTTTCGGTATAAAAAATTTTCTATAGAAAATTTTTCGGTATAAAAAATTTTCTATAGAAAATTTTTCGGTATAAAAAATTTTCTATAGAAAATTTTTCGGTATAAAAAATTTTCTATAGAAAATTTTTCGGTATAAAAAATTTTCTATAGAAAATTTTTCGGTATAAAAAATTTTCTATAGAAAATTTTTCGGTATAAAAAATTTTCTATAGAAAATTTTTCGGTATAAAAAATTTTCTATAGAAAATTTTTCGGTATAAAAAATTTTCTATAGAAAATTTTTCGGTATAAAAAATTTTCTATAGAAAATTTTTCGGTATAAAAAATTTTCTATAGAAAATTTTTCGGTATAAAAAATTTTCTATAGAAAATTTTTCGGTATAAAAAATTTTCTATAGAAAATTTTTCGGTATAAAAAATTTTCTATAGAAAATTTTTCGGTATAAAAAATTTTCTATAGAAAATTTTTCGGTATAAAAAATTTTCTATAGAAAATTTTTCGGTATAAAAAATTTTCTATAGAAAATTTTTCGGTATAAAAAATTTTCTATAGAAAATTTTTCGGTATAAAAAATTTTCTATAGAAAATTTTTCGGTATAAAAAATTTTCTATAGAAAATTTTTCGGTATAAAAAATTTTCTATAGAAAATTTTTCGGTATAAAAAATTTTCTATAGAAAATTTTCCAGTATAAAAAATTTTCTATAGAAAATTTTTCGGTATGAAAAATTTTCTATAGAAAATTTTTGGGTATAGAAAATTTTTCGGTATAAAAAGTTTTCTATAGAAAATTTTTCGGTATAAAGAGTTTTCTATAGAAAATTTTTCGGTATAAAAAGTTTTCTAGAGAAAATGTTTCGGTATAAAAACTTTTCTATAGAAAATTTTTCGGTATAAAAACTTTTCTATAAAAAATTTTTTTTGGTATAAAAAATTTTCTACTGAAAAGTTTAGAAAATTTATAATTGTAAATTTTCATATCGCCCTTGATCAACAAGAGGGTATTAACTCAAAATTTAAAAATTTTCAGTAGAGTCAAAAAACTATTTTATTTTAATACTACTTTCATATAAAGAAGAGGGGCAAAACTGTAGTTTTTTTTTTTTTGGCGAAATTATAGTGATTATGATGTCAGATTTTTACAATGGGTAGATAAGATCAATTTCTTCTAAAAAGTGAAAATTTAAAAATTTTGAGTTAATACCCTCTTGTTGAACAAGTGCGATATATATTATTTTTTAGGAAGATTTTTCGGTTTATTTTTTTTTTCATGAAAATTTTTTTATAAAAAAATTTTTCTTAATGGGAATTTTTTTATGGAAAATTTATGATAAACAAAAGATATTTTATTTTGTTAAGAGACATCAGCATATCAAAACTTCACTTTTCTTGACACTTTTGTTTAGTTTTATTGATGCTATGACATTTTTGCCTTCCCACCTAATGACTAGAAGCTATCAGTAATCAATTTCTTAGACCCCTTTTTTCTATAAAATTAATCTAATTATGTCTTAATAATCCAACAAATATTCTTCTCCACCTATTGACAAAACAAAAACAAGTGTTTATTAATATCCTTCTATATTGAACACTTAAACTCACACTTGTCACAAATACCTCCAGCTCTCAAGGATTTAGGAGAAGAAAAGAAAAAAAAAGAAAACAATCTGCTTAGTAATTCAGATAACCTTAACAATATATAACCAATCTATCTAAGTATGATAGAAGAATAGAAAAAAACACAAACCCTGACACATATGGCCAAAATAAAGAAATACAAATGAAATCCTTGGCCAAAAAAAAAGGAAAAAATAAGTCCTTAGGAGGCTTTCTTTTTTGGCAACCAGCAAGCAACAACTTCTATTAACAGATGTTGAAATATTTTTATCAAACATTTTTATCTATTGACAAAATGATGATAGAACAAATTGCTGGACAAAAAGAACATGAAATACAAAAAAAAATAAATAAATGTACAAGTTAAAGACTAACAAACTTTTATCAATTTATCTTAAGGTTAGCGTTTAATATGGCTGATTGATGAGCCAAAAAGTTAAAGAAAGAAATGAGAAATTAAGTAAAACTCATGGCTGAGTTCTAGCCTTTTTGTTAGTAAACCAAAACTACTGTCAAATGCTAAAAACAAAATCTCAAGGATAAAAACCAATTTCCTAAACTTGTGTTAGAAAATTGAAAAAAAACTTTTTCTTCGTTACATTTTGTATTCGAATTGATTCCTTTTTTGAGCGATAACATATTTTGGTTTGATAAAATCTCCCTTCTTACGTTTATTTAACAATTAGACCGGCTCAAAGGAAGAAAAGTTGTCCGGATGACCCCCTGAGATTAAAGAAAGCTAGATTTTTGAAATGCTTAGAAACTTTTTCCGACAGAAAATTTTTTATGAAAAAATTCTCTATAGAAAATTTTTTATCAAGATATTTTTATAGAATATTTCTTACGAAAAAATTTCTTTACAATTTTTTATGAAAAAGTTTATATAGAAAATTTTTATAAAAAAAATTTCTATAGAAATTGTTATAAAAAAAATTTCTATAGAAAATTATTTATAAAAAAAATTCTATAGAATATATTTTATGAAAAAATTTCCACAGACAATTTTTTGTGAAAAAAATTCCATAGACAATTTTTTATGAGAAAATTTCTATAAAAAAAAATTTTATGAGAACATTTCTATAAAAAAATTTTTATGAGAAAATTTCTATAGCAAATTGTCTATTAAAAAATTCCTCTAGAAAATTTTCTATGAAAAAATTTCTATAGAGAATTTTTTATAAAAAAATTTTTATGGAAAATTTTTATGAAAAAATATCTACAGACAATTTTTTATAAAAAAAATTCTATAGACATTTTTTATGTTAAAATTTCTATAAAAAAAATTTCTATGAGAACATTTCTACAAAAAAATTTTTAAGGGAAAATTCTATAGAAAATTTTCCATAAAAGAACTTCTCTAGAAAATTTTCTATGAAACAATTTCTATAGATAATTTTAATGGAAAAATTTTTATGGAAAATTTTTTATGAAAAAATTTCTATAGAAAATTTTTTATGAAAAAATTTTTATAGAAAATTTTTTATGAAAAAATTTCTATAGAAAATTTTGTATGAAAAAATTTCTATAGAAAATTTTTTGTGAAAAAATTTTTATAGAAAATTTTTTAAGAACAAATTTTTATATGAAAAAATTTCTATAGAAAATTTGTTATGAAAAATTTTTATAGAAAATTTTTTATATTTCTGTAGAAAATTATTTATAAAAAAATGTTTATAGAAATGGTTTGTTATTATTTTTATATAAACAATTTTCTATAGAATTTTTTTATTAAAAATTTTTTCATTTCGAATATTCTATTCGATTAAATGGAACATTTTTATAAAAAATTTTCTATACAAAAATTCTTATGAAAAAATTTCTGTAGAAAATTTTCTATGGAAATTCTTTTATGAACAAATTTCTGTAGAGAATTGTTCATAAAATAAATTTCTATAGCAAATTTTTTATGAAAAAATTTCTATAGCCAGTTTTTATGAAAAGGTTTCTATAGAAAATTTTTTAAGAAAAAATTTTCTATAGAAAAAATTTACGAAAAAATTTCTAAAGAAATTTTTTAATAAAAAATTTTCCATGGAGCTTTTTTCATAAAAATTTTTCTATAGAAATTTTTTCCATAAAAAATTTTCTATAGAAATTTTTTCCATAAAAAATTTTCTATAGAAATTTTTCATTAAAAATTTTCTATAGAAATGTTTTAATAAAAATATTTTTATAAACAATTTTTTTATGAAAACATTTCTATAGAAAATTTTTAATGAAAACATTTCTATAGAAAATTTTTAATGAAAAATTTCTATTGAAAATTTTTTATGAAAAAATTTCTTTAGAAAATTTTTTATTAAAAAATTTTTAGGAAAAAATTTTTATAGAAAATTTTTAGGATAAAATTTTTATAGAAAATTTTTTATGAAAAAATTTCTATAGAAATTTTTTTTTGAAAAGAAATTTTTATGAAAGAATTTCTATAAAAATTTTTTATAAAGAAATTTCTATAGAAAATTTTTTATGATGAAATTTCTATAGAAAATTTTTTATGAAAAAATTCCTATATAAAATTTTTTATGAAAAAATTCCTATATAAAATTTTTTATGAAAAAATTCATATAGAAAATTTTTTATGAAAAAATTTCTATAAAAATTTTTTTTTGAAAAGAAATTTTTATGAAAGTATTGCTATAAAAATTTTTTATGAAAAAATTTGTGTAGAAAATATTTTATGAAAATTCTTTCTTTTTATAAAAAAATTTCTAAAGAATTTTTTTTATAAAAAAATGTTTACAGAAAATTTTTTAAAAAAAAATTTCTTTAAAAAAAATTTCTCTAAAAAAAAATTTCCTTAGAAAATTTTTTATGAACAAATTTTTATAGAAAATATTTTATGAAAAAATTTCTATAAAAATTTTTTTATAAACAAATTTTTACAAAAAATTTTTTCAAAAAAAATTTCTATAAAAAATTTTTATAAAAAATTTGTTATGAAAAAATTTCCATAGAAAAATTTTAATGAAAAAAATTATATAAAAAATTTCTTATGAACAATTTTTTTATAGAAATTTTTTATTTATAGAAAATTTTTTATAAAAAACTTAAAATAGAAATTTTTTTTATGGAAAAATTTAAATATAAAATTTTTTGTGAAAAAATTTTAATAGAAAATTTTTTGTGAAAAAATTTCTATAGAAATTTCTTACGAAAAAATTTCGGTAGAAAATTTTTTATATAAAAAAATTTCAATAGAAAAGTTTTTATATAAAAATGTTTCTGTAGAAATTTTTTGATAAAAAAAAATTGCATAAAAAATTTTTTATGAAAAAATTTCTATAAAATTTTTTTATGAAAAAATTTGTATAGAAAATTGTTTATGAAAATTTTTTTCTTTTTATAAAAAGACTTTTAAAAAAAATTGTTTATAAAAAAATTAGAAAATTTTTTATAAAGAAATTTCTTTAGAAAACTTTTTATGAAAAAATTTCTTTAGACAATTTTTTATGAATAAATGTCTTTTAATTTTATATCCATATAAAAACGTTTTATCCCCAGGTCTTATAAAAAAGAATCTAGATTGTACCTTAATCAATCCAACTTAATTTTCAGGGGGTGACCTTAAAGTCAAATCTCATTTCTATAAAAATAAAGCTACTCTTATAGACATATATCAAAAATGATGTGCTAATTTAGCAATTTGTTTATAGATTTCCATTTGTCACTCAATATTGATACCCCAAAAAGAAAAAAAATTGAGGATGTTAAGATTGAAGATAAAACATAAAACGCACAAATACAAGTGATCAATAATGTTCTGGAAATGGAGGCCAGTAGAAGACCAGAAGAACGCTCTTATTTCATTTAATATTATTAGATTTATATGGGTTTTCCATGTAAAAACTGTGGAATATAAAACGCATTACAAATTGTATGAATAACTAGGAAAGCGGCATGGGAAATGACTGACTGATGGTCTGATAAACAATCTAGCTCACTAATGATGACATAGAAAAACATTCATTCTTTGAGGCTCCCCCTTCATATAAACTCACAACACCCCACCAAGTGTCTGTGCCTCTCACATTTCCAACCAAAATTTTGTGTGATTTTCTTAAAATTAAATTGTCTTGAATTAAGTTGATTTTGTTGCTGCTTCTACTGTTGCCTTTGTTGTGTCTAGATCTTCTAGTATTTAGAGCATTTGTTCTTAAACTAAAAAGATGTAGTAGAAAGAAACAATTTAAGTAGACATTTATTTTGTTTTATAATCTAATAAAACACATCAACAATGTTGCCAAAGATATAAAGAATATCTTGGATGTATGAGTATAAAAAGATGAAAAAAAAGAAGAATGTTCTAATAAAAACACATGAAAGACATGTTAAGAATATTTAAGTCTATGTACGTGTACTAACTCATATATTTTAAAACCATATGACCAAATTTTAGAAAAGGGATTACCCAATACTTCAGATTTTACTACAAAAGCTTGATTAAATGACTTTAGTATAGGTTAACTTTTATCAGATTTAGAGACTGAATAGGAACGGTTTTTGATATAAAAATAGAAAGCCTTTCATGCGAAATTTATTCCCTAAAAATTTTTTTTCACTCTTTGGATTGAGTGAAAAAAAATTACAGAAATTTGCTGATCGTAGAACAAAGTACAAAATTTTCTCTAAAAGGTCAGATAAATTGTTATACATAATTTAAACAAAAAGTGTTGCAGTCGTTTAGGCGTAACTTTTTAATCAAATTGAATTTAACTCTAAGTTCCGTAGGAGTCGACGGATTTTAACCAAAATTATAAGAGCTTTTTTTTTGGGTCAAGCAATTTATCGAATTATGTTAAAAATTGTTGCTAATACTTAAAAAAAAGGTGTCAAGACGATCAACCGATTTCAACCAAAAATTGATAGACCTTTTCATAGATCAATTTATGAACGTGTGCCGAATTTCATCAGATTCTGTTAAAAATTGCAGATTGTACTTCAAAAAGAAAGATAGGTGAAAAATGGGGGTTTAGTGTTTTTAAAAATATAGGTGGCCTATTATAGTAAAATTAATCATAAGTTTTAATTAGAACCTATCAAAGTTTTTCTTTTATAAAAATAAATTCTTAAAAACCACTTGGAACTGCGTTTTTTAGAGGGTTAAATGGAGTTATACCACTTTTAAAACCGAGATTTTAAAATATTCATTTTTTTAATGAAATAATATATGTTTTAGAAACAAATAAAATTAAAATTTTTGGTTATGTATGAAAAAATGTTTACTCTTAACTTAAAAAATCAATGGGACTTAATCCACTTTCAAAAAAATAAATAAAACGAAAAATTTTGTTTAAAAAAATTTTGCCAAATATTCTTACATTATAGGAAAGTAATTATAGTAAATTTTCGAAAAAATTTCTATTAACCCAAATTTTTGAAAAAATTTCCTATAAAAAGTAATTTTTTGAAATTGTCCTATAAAATGTAATTTTTTTGAAAAATTTCCTATAAAAAGTAAATTTTTGAAAAATTTCCTATAAAAAGTAAATTTTTGAAAAATTTCCTATAAAAAGTAAATTTTTGAAAAATTTCCTATAAAAAGTAAATTTTTGAAAAATTTCCTATAAAAAGTAAATTTTTGAAAAATTTCCTATAAAAAGTAAATTTTTGAAAAATTTCCTATAAAAAGTAAATTTTTGAAAAATTTCCTATAAAAAGTAAATTTTTGAAAAATTTCCTATAAAAAGTAAATTTTTGAAAAATTTCCTATAAAAAGTAAATTTTTGAAAAATTTCCTATAAAAAGTAAATTTTTGAAAAATTTCCTATAAAAAGTAAATTTTTGAAAAATTTCCTATGAAAAGCAAATTTTTGAAGAATTTCCTATAAGAATTAAATTTTTCAAAAATTTTCTATAAAAAGTAAATTTTCGAATAATTTCCTATAAAAACTAAATTTTTGAAAAATTTTCTATGAAAAGTAAATTTTTGAAAAACTTCCTATAAAAAGTAAATTTTTTAAAAATTTCTTATAGAAAAAAAAAAAATTGAAAAATTTCCTATAAAAACTAAATTTTTGAAAAATTTCCTATAAAAAGTAAATTTCAGAAAAATTTCCTATAAAAAGTAAATTTTAGAAAAATTTCCTATAAAAAGTAAATTTTTAAAAATTTTTCTATAAAATATAAATTTTTGAAAAATTTCCTTAAAATGTAAATTTTTGAAAAATTTCCTATAAAAAGTAAATTTTTGAAAAATTTTCTATAAAAAGTAAATTTTTGAAAAATTTCCTATAAAAAGTAAATATTTGAAAAATTTCCTATAAAAAGTAAATTTTTGAAAAATTTCCCATAAAAAGTAAAGTTTTGAAAAATTTCCTATAAAAAGTAAATATTAAAAAAATATCCTATAAAGAGTAAAGTTTTGAAAAATTTTATATAAAAAGTAAATTTTTAAATTAAAAATATATTGGACTTAACACTTTCCAAATAAATAAATTTGATATTTTTATTTTGTTTAAATAATATTTTCTTTTAGATTGAAAAATATATGGGACTTAAACTACTTCCAAAATAAAAATTTGTGTCAAAAATGATTGACTGTCAATATTTTAGTAGGTTTTGTAAATTTTAAATTAATTATTTTTCGCATAGTAAGATCCACAATTGAACCTTTTCCCATCATCAACTTAATTTTTTTTGAATGTAGACTTTTACTTTCAAAATAATGTCTTCATATAAAACTCCATCGTTGTAGGGTCAATCTACATGCACTTTGATGCGTGAAGAAATGCCCCTGTGTGCCGCATTCGATATCGATCAAAAACTCGTATCTTTAAGCAAAAATTGTGTAACATACCTTAGGGATTTTCAAAATAATTTGTTTTACAAAATGTTTAATAAAATTTTATATTAAAATATATCTGTTTGTTTGTCAAAACATTTAGTTTGAATAAAATTATTTTACCATAAACTTACATGTTATTTATTATTTAGATTATACTAAAAGTATACTATAAAATTTTTTGAAATATCTTAAATTTCTTCAAATTTAAAATTCAAAAATTTTTGGTATAGTATATTTTTATATTTAATTTGAGTGTACTAGTACTGTCTGCAAACTGATCGTTAGTCTATTTTACCACGATAGTAGACTATAGTATTAGGGTATCAGGCTTTGGTGTAAAAAAACTGTAAAAGCTTCCATTTTATAAAAAATGAATTTTTTATTTATTAAACGAAAAATTATTCATATCCACTTTTGACGAAATTCTTCAATCTGGCATCCATGTTTTTTTATTCTCCACAACTATTTTAAAATCAACACAATGGCAAACTCCTAGTTACCAACACAGAGACAAATAAGCTGCTAGAATAAAATCTCACGTATTCTTCTCCTCACATATCCTTAAATACCCAAAGTGTTTTTGTGTGTGTGTGTATGTGCTCAAAAGACAAAATGCATATCTACTCTAGCTCTTTCTTCTCTTCCTTTAACTCCTGATGTCATTGTTTACATTTCGATTTAAATCTTTAAATTCTTCAAACAAAAAAAAAAACATATCTAGGTCAAATTTAAGTAAAGAAATTCTTTAGTTGATTACCGGCAGCAGAAAAAGAATTAAGTTTGTTTTATTTTCAAAGAAAGAAATATCTAACTAAATTTGTGTCACTGCAGAAGTACTGGGGAAAAGGGAATGATTTATAAAAAAAGTATAGTTAAGAACAAGGTATTATCAAATATTATCAATCACTTGTCTCAACAAGCCTTTTGTTATTATTTTTAGTATCCTTAAGATTTTTATAACAGTCTTTGTGGATTAAATTTAAGTTTTTTATACTAAATTTAAAAAATCCTATAAATTTAGATAAGGTTTTAAGATTTAATGAAATAAATGAAAATAAAAGTAAAGAGATTAGTTTTTTGATTTTTCTATAAATTTTCAAAAAAAAAAAATGTAAATCGAGAACCTAGATTCAATACCGTCTAGGAACCAATATTTTTCAAAATTACTTTTTATTGGACACAAATATTCTTTTATTATAGTTACAACTCTTTTAATAAAAATCAGAGATAAGAAATTTATTTTCGAGCTTTGGCTTAAATATATTGTAGAAGAACTTTTAACTTCTATTTAAATATTTTAGATATTAAACAGTTTTTTTTCCTCTAATCAAAAATTTTCAATTTGGTTCAAAGTCTCTTATTTCAAATTCTTCAAAAAATCATTGCATACTTCAAGGCTTCTTATTCTTGGCTGCTTAACTAAATCAAAGTATATTCATAATTCCTTTAATCTTGTTGTTGATTTCTGTATTTTTTGTTTCGTTTTTATTTTGTTAATCTTAATCTTGTTTCCAATTGAATGTTCTTAATTTTAATACATGATGTTCGTTTCACTGACATGTTTTTTGTTTTATAAAATGAATAAATGATTGAGTTGAATGAAAAAAAAAGAAACATAAGCAAAAGCAATAGTTTGGAAAGAGTTTAGCAAAATCAAACTTGAAAATCATTTGGACATACTTAAGTAGATTTAGTTTTACACCATTTCTCTGATAGATGAGATGTAATTGCACTGCAAAAATATGTACTTTCAAAGACGGGATTGCTGTAATTATAGTGTTTTGTAAAATATATCTGTAAAAGATACTACAGTGTGAGTATATTCGTATGTCTGAAGATGAAAGCACGAGGACTAGTCTATGCTGACAACTATAGTCTTATACTCTATCAAAACTTTTTGGTTGTAAATATCAAAAGGGGATGTTATATATATAAGAACTATGGCCAAATGATGAATGATTTTTACTATATTTTATATACTGGTTGGTATTTACATAAAGCTTATTTATTCAAAATTTAGTGGCCATAGCTGTCATAGTTTATAATTAAGTAGCTTTTATCTGTATGTGGCATTTTAGTGGTTTCCGTGAGTGGTTTTTATCTGAAAGCTATGGCCAAATATGAACCGATTCCTAAAAAAAATTTAGTATACTGTCCTATAGTTGCATAAAACTCTCTGTTCTGAATTTAGTTATCATAGCTATTTCAATTGTTTCAATTAGTCAGCATTAATGTGATTCCCAGGCGGGGCTATATGGGAGCTCTAACTAAATGTGAACCGATTTTGACCATTTTTGGTATACAACTTTTTCAACATATCGAAAATTATTCTCTAATTGTCTCTCTAACTCTAGTTACGGCGCTATCCTCATTCATTTGACGGACAGGCATTCTTCCTTTTTGGTATTTTGTGTTTCCGTAAGTTTTTTTTTTATGGTCAAATGGTGACCAATTAGGGTAAAATTTTGCACACTGGCTGGCATTGATATAAACTTCATTGTGTTAAATTTACAGCTACTATAGTTTTAGATTTAATGATAGGAAGTGTATTAAAGGTGGAATTTAAGCTGATTCCATATGTATTTTTTATAGGAGCTATGACTAAATGTAAACCGACTTCGATGAAATTTTATATGGTGCGTAGTGCTTTTGTGAAACTTCTATATACTATTCTTCTATATAATAAATTCATCATTAATGTTATAATTTGTCATTTATTAGCAAATAAGCGATAAGCGAATAAGCCTAGATGAGAAAATACGGGAGCTATAGTCAAATGTAAACCGATTTTACCTAATTTCAATGCCAAAGTTTTCACGGAAATGAAGAATGTCTTAGCTAAGTTTCAGTGACCTAGCTCCTTTCGTTTTGGAGTTATCGTTATTTCAATAGACAGACACCCAGACAGACAGACAGACAAACATACAGACAGACAGACATCGCTCAATCGACTTAGAATTTCAGAAGGATTCAGATTATATATCCCTTTTGAAAATTGAATTTAATATCAAATGTCATTAAACGGTATTTGGAAGACCTGATCATTGAAAGAAAACCTGGATCGGGAAGTAGAGAGCCAAAGCTTATGCTGGACTGAAGACATACAAAGTTCAAAAAGACTCAGATCGCAATTCGGTAAAGAACTAAAATGCAAAAAAACGAGCAAAATATTTGAAGACAGATTTTTTTAAAAAAACAAGTAAGAAAGTGCTATAGTCGGTCGAGACCGACCATAAAATACCCTTCACCACTGAGGTCAAAGGTGTTCTTTTTTCTGTACAAAGACAAATATTTGCTAAATTTTGCCATCATACAAACATTTTCTCAAAACTTATATATTTAAGCTGTTTCCGTCATTTAGACTTATATAAGAGCAAGAGTCCAATGTGGACCGATTATCTCGAAATTTGGCAAATTGATTACAGTTATTACAAGAATTATGTATGCAAAAAAAAACTTAAAATTCCCATTATCTTCAGATTTAAGAGCGTTTTAGTGATTTCTGTCTCATTTATTGCGTTTTTAAAGAAAAGTTTGTATAGGAGCTATTGTCAAATGTGGACCGATTTTAACGAAATTTGGCACATTGATTTTAGTTTACATAGGCAGTATTCAATTTAAGTTTTATGAAAAAAAATATTGATATTTGTGGCCAATATATTGCGGGAAGTGGGACCTATGGGAGGTACCATAAATAATGGACCGATTTTGACGAATTTCAATAGCCATGGTCCCACTATCCAAGAAATGATCTGCCAAAGGATCTGCCAAAGTTCATCAAATTATCTTTAGAATTGCGACCTGTAGTTTGATTACAAGGTTTACATGGGGGTCCAGCCAGCCAGCCGGACGGACGGACATCGCTAAATCGACTCAGAAAGTGATTCTAAGCCTATTGGTATACTAAAAGGTGGATCTAAGACAAATATTTCCATGCGTTACATACATCAGCACCAACTTATAATACCCTTTCCACTTATGGTGGTGAAGGGTATAACAAGTAAGAAAGCCCGTCCTTTTCCTTTTCTTGCAAATCTTCTAAAATTTGTCATCATACAAACATTTTCTTAAGACTTGTATATTAAGCTATTTCTGTCATTATGACTGTAGAAATGTGGACCGATTGTCTCGAAATCAACATAAAATTGTTATTATATTTTGATTGACGAGCATTTTAGTGATCTTTGCCATAGGAGTTTGTAAGAGAGCTCTGATCAAAGATGAACCGATTTCAACGAAACTTGATAAAGTGATTTCTGTCCAGCCAGATGGACGGACGGACTGGCATAGTTAAATCCACTCAGGAAGTGATTCTGAGTCTATTGGTATACATTCAGATTATATTGGTATATTCACAAATGTTGTTTAGCTTTAATGTGGCTACAATTTTTCCAAATATAGCCTAGGAAAAATAAGGACTTCCAAAAAGTTATGATCAAAAAATAAAAAACAAAAAAGTTTTCCTTTAACTTTTTAAAAAAAGTCTAAAATCAAATACATTTTTATCATAAGGTTTTAGCAAGCAATACTCGTCATACTCTTGGCTACATTTTTTGCGAACACAGTTAAGCGATATTTTTAAATACTGATTAACCATATGGTAAAACCTGATGACACCTTTTGTAAGCATCATGGTAATATTGTGATACTTTGGAGGCCCGTTAAAATAAAACGGTTACTAAATTGGATATGGTGAATATAGGGTTCTACTACAATGTAATAGTAGTATAGGACCCATATAGTCACGATCTTGCCCTTTTCAAAAGGTGTTAATTTGTTGTGTATAGTAATTGCTGGCCTTGTACTTTGGAAAATATTTTGTTCACAGGAGTATAAGATTGTCATACTAGTACTCAAACTTAAGTTATAAACTTATACTTTAATGTATACACACTTAATAGTCTCATATTCAGGCTATACTCCTACTGTTATCTTATGTGTCCGAGTAAAGACTATTGTACAAGTGTAGGACTAAATTATGAGTATAAGACAACAGTTTAAGAATTATAGTCTTATACTACTGAAGGTATACAAAATAATTTTGAATATAACCCATATATGATTACAAATTCATAATCTAACTGAAAGCCATTTTTCTTGGTTTAAAATAATATCATAATTATTGTTTATAGTTCGAGGAAAATTTTATAGTCTAAAGCAAAAACGGAAGTTTGAGTAAGATATAGTGTAAAAGAACTGGTATAGTCTGAGTATAAGACTAAAATATTAGTTGGTAATATAAGTGCAAGAGAATAGTATTGGTGTACTACCACAGTCTGAGATTAAAGAAGCTATAGTATGAGTATAAGAAAATATGATATGAGTATTTATAATACGCATGGTCTGAGTACAAGGTTCCAGTACGGGTATAATTCTACAGTATGAGGTCATATGATGATATGAGTATTTATAATACGCATGGTCTGAGTACAAGGTTCCAGTACGGGTATAATTCTACAGTATGAGGTCATATGATCGAAATATAAAGAATCCAAATATAAATCTAAAAAATATATATCCATCCCTGTTCGATACTGTCTTTAGTTACAACTTAAACATCAGTAGACCTATTTTAGCTTTAGGCTAAGCAAACACATATTCAAACATTTTCATACACTTCGTAACTTTAACAAATTCCTTTTCCTCTCCACCACTCAAACACACACATATACATATCCAACTGATGACAGAAAAAATCCAACAAGGTTTAATGGTGTATTTAAATGTCACATTAGTGCTATACAAAAGGCCATGGTCTAATTGTAAGAGGATTTGTTTGCAATGTGAGTGAGGATTAAAAGTGTTGAAGTATAAGGATTTTTTTTCATTGTTACAATTCTTTTTCTCTACTCCCTCCCCCCCCTCTCCCTTTCTTTGTCCTTTCCCCCAGCAGTTTTTCGTATCATTTCCCTTGAAATTCATTCATTTATTGATTGTTTGCAAACTTATTGTTGCTTTTCATATTAATTTTTTGTAGTAAATAAACGAAAGACTAAATGAATGAAGGTTTTTTGTATCCATAAGAGGGCGGGGAGACATTTGTAATTAAAGTATAAATATTTATCAAGGTATAAAAACTTAAATATACTTGATATAAGTTTGACTGTTCTAGGTAAACTGCCAAGTGTATTTGGATTTTGATTGATTATTTTTAGTATCAAATACTATTTTCTAATGATTTGTATTTGTTGTGAGTTTTAGAGTATAAATCTTAATATTAGGGAATTAAATAAGTCTAAGTTGGATTATTTAGTATCAGATATCGTGGTTGGCAGTATCACGGGAAATGACAGCGAAATTTATATAGATTATAAACAAAGTATTTTAATTAAGAAAAATTAAGTATATTTTTAAAGAAGTTTACCTTAAGTGAGTGTAAGACTTTAGTCTGAATTTTAGACTTTGGTCTGTCTGTCTGCCTATCTATCTGTCTGTCTGTCTGTCTGTCTGTCTGTCTGTCTGTCTGTCTGTCTGTCTGTCTGTCTGTCTGTCTGTCTGTCTGTCTGTATGTCTGTCTGTCTGTCTGTCTGTCTGTCTGTCTGTCTGTCTGTCTGTCTGTCTGTCTGTCTGTCTGTATGTATGTCTGTCTGTCTGTCTGTCTGTCTGTCTGTCTGTCTGTCTGTCTGTCTGTCTGTCTGTCTGTCTGTCTGTCTGTCTGTCTGTCTGTCTGTCTGTCTGTCTGTCTGTCTGTCCGTCTTTCTGTGTGTCTGTGTTGCTAACTTCAATGCAAGACTATACTGTTAATACCCACCTTCAAAATGAATGGGGGGTATATTGAGATTGTCATTCCGTTTGTAATTTCTTTAAAATTGGCTCTGAAACTTTATGAAATTCTAAGACGATTGAGCGATGTCTTTCAGTCCGTCTGTCTATTTAAAAATAAAGTAAATCCTTAAATATCCACTTACCTATTAAAAATAATATTAGATGTACAATATACCAAAAATTCTGTTGGCTGGGCATTGGCAGTGAAAAATATTGCTGATGGTGATGTTGGTGATGATGCTGCTGCTGATGGTGATGATGATGATGTTCAAAACTCATGTTGCTAGAATGCGGGGGAGTCAGAAGGTATTACAATTTACTTTTATAAATGGTAAATACGAAAGCGTATATGTCATTGAAAAAATTTAAGATTTTATAACTTAATCATCCATGATAGTTTGATATACAAATTATGGTTTTTGCACTTCACTTCAATGAATGTAATGCCTCTAGTTAAATATTGAATTAGCTAAAATGAAAAAAAGTTAAAAATTCATTATTTAAAAGAAATTTTAAATTAACGGAACTAAAGTTAAATATACAAAATTTCTGTTTAAATTTATTTAAATAATTCAGGCTTAAAATATTAATAATTATATAGCATTTAAGTTGTAATTTATAAAAATTTCCTGGAATTGTTTTCCACAATATTTTTCCTTATATATATTTATATTTTTCCTTTTTATATAAGCAAAAGCATGTCATGACTTCAAATGAGTTTGCTATTTTTAAGTTTTTTTCATTTTTTTTCTCTAAAAACTAGAAGCGTTCAAGTATTTTAAATTCACTTCACAATTAATCACTTTCATTCGGACAGAATGATACGCGTTATTAGGGTTTAATGCTCATCATGACTTTGATATAGTTTGGCTGCTGCTGCTACTGGCTTTCGCTCTAGTAACAGAGTGCGGAAAATGTTTTAAAGATTAAATCATTACTTTTTTCACATTTATCTTTTTCCTGTGGATATACAATTATATAGAAATATTTTAAGTTTTTACTAAACAAAATGTTGGCTTAATTCTGTGTTAGCATTACTGCAGGAAACAGTGGGGAAATTAAACAAATTTTTAAGTCAAAAAATTTTCTATAAAAAAATTTTCCGCAAGCATATAAATATATTAATTTTTTTATAATGAAATTTTTGTATAAGAATTTTGACATCGATAAATTTTTTTATATAAATTTTGACATCAAAAAATTAACCATATAAATTTTGACATAAGAAAAAAATCTCCATATAAATTTTTACTTCGAAAAATTTTCTTAAAAAATTTAAACACGAAAAAACTTTATACAAATTTTTACATCAAATAATTTTTCATAAAATTTTGATACCAAACAAATTGTAAATAATTGTATAAACATGTTTTAAAAAAATTTTCTATAAAAGTCAAAATTTTAATGAAAATTTTTGTAAAAAATATTTTTAAAAATTTGTATAGAAATTTTAACATCTTAAAATTTTATGAAAAAATTTTTATATCAAAAAAATTTTCTATAGAAATTTTTACATCACAAAATTTTCAACAAATATTAACAATACAAATTTTTACAATACAGCACATTTTTTTCTTTATAGTTTTTTGGTCTGAAATGTTTACACAAAAAACTTTCTATAGAAATTTTTACATCGACAAAAATTTCTAAAAAATTTCCTATAAAATTATTACATCAAAAAATTTTAAACAAAATTGTATGCCTAAAAACTTCTTAAAATCTTTATTGCCAAACATTTTCTAATTTTTGCACAGTAAAATTGTAAATAAACTTTTGACATCGAATAATTTTCTTTCAAAATTTGTAAAGAAAAGTTTTCTATAAAAATGTTTGCATCATAAAATTTTCCTTTCTTCAAAAATTTTCAATAAAAAAATTTAAATTGTCTTTCATCAAAAATTTATTAAAAAAAACTTTTTCATGGTTTTTTAAATTTTTAATATTTCTGTTAAAAATTTATAGAAATTTTTGCATTCAAAAAAATTTCTTTATAAATTTTTAAGTCAGATTTAAATTTTCTACGCGAATTTTTACCTCGAAATATTTTCCATAAAAATTTTTGCATCAACAAATTTTTGTTAAAATTTTTACGTCAAAAAATTGTCTATATAATTTGTACTTAACAATTTTCTATAAAATTTGTACTTAAAAAATTTTTTTACAAAATTTTAATATAAAAAAATTTTCAATGAAAATTTGATATGAAAAAGTTTAAAACTAAAAATTCAATAAAATTTTAAAATAAAAAAATTTCTATAAAATCTTAAAATCAAAAATTTTCTATAAAATTTTGACGTCAAAAAATTTTCCATAAAATTTTTAAATTTTCTTTTAAATTTTTACATCAAAACGTTCTCAATGAAATTTTGACATCAAAAAATTTTCTATAAAATTCTGATATCAAAGAATTTTTTATAAAATTTTTATATCAAAAAATTTCTTATAAAATTTTGACATCCAAAAATTTTCTATAAAATTTTGATATCAAAGATTTTTTTATAAAATTTGTATATCAAAAAATTTCCTATAAAATTTTGACATCCAAAAATTTTCTTTAATATTTTGGTATCAAAAATTTTTCTATTAAATTAGTACTAAAAAAATTGTCTATAAAATTTTGACATCAAAAAATTTTCTATAAAATTCTAATATCAAAAAATTTTCTATAAAATTTTGACATCAAAAAATTTTCTATAAAATTTTGATATCAAAAATTTTTCTACAAAATTTTTAAATCAAACATTTTTCTATAAAATTTTGACATAAAATATTTTTACACAAAAAAAAGTTCTATAAAATTTTAACATCAAAAAATTTTCTTTAAAATTTCTGTATTAAAAATATTCTACTAAAATTTTTACATTAAAAGTTACCAATTAAAATTTTTACATTAAAAATTTTATCTTCATATTATCTTTACACTAAAAATTTTCTATTAAAATTTTTACACTAAAAATTTTCTATTAAAATTTTTACACTAAAAATTTTCTATTAAAATTTTTACACTAAAAATTTTCTATTAAAATTTTTACACTAAAAATTTTCTATTAAAATTTTATTTTTTTTTATTTATTTATTTATTCTGTAATTACAAAAGCCTTCAATGGCCAAAAAAAAATTACAATGGTGATTTGATTTTTTTTTTAAATATAGTAACCCTAATGTTAATATACTATATAAAGTATCATAAACTATAATACGGCATCAATTTATAACTATTATAAAAAGGAATTAATAATAAAACGAAAATTTGAGGTTAATGTCAGCGAGGCATTAAAAAATAACTTTTGTATAAATTTATTTATTTTATTTTAATGGTTATTGAAGTATTCGACGAGCTTATTGCGGTAAACATGTGGAGAGTAACTAAATAATCTTAATTGGGGTGGTAAAATATTCCATAAACGTGCAACTTGAACAAAAAACGATTTATCAAGAGCTAGTGTATGAATTCTTGGTATAGAAATTTGTGTATTTCTCGACGAATGAAGAAAGTGTAATCGTTGAATTAAAAAATCTGGAGTTGAATTTTTGATAAGCTTATAAAAACTGAAAAGAATTTTGGTATTCAAGAAATTCGTAAACGAACATTTTAAAAATTGAGTAACATATATTGACACATGATCCCTTTTTCTTAGTTGAAATATAAAACGTATAATTTTGTTAATTAAGAGCTGAATTTTCCTAATGTTACCATCTGAAGTACAAGAATAAATTTCTAAACAATATGAGATTTGAGACATTAATAATGCATGTGCTACCCTATATCTTACGTGAAACGGCATGTATATGTTTAAGGAGTACAAACGACGAAGTGTAAAATTCAGATTTGAGCAAACCTTGTTACACTAAAAATTTTCTATTAAAATTTTTACACTAAAAATTTTCTATTAAAATTTTTACACTAAAAATTTTCTATTAAAATTTTCACATTCAAAATTTTCTATAAAAATTTGTGCATTCAAAACTAAAATTTTTACATAAAAAATTTTCCCTTAGAATTTTGCAACAAAAAATTTTCTATTTAGATTTTTTAATTTTTTACAAACAAAATTTTTTATTGAAATTTTTAGATTAATTTTTTTTTTTTAATTTTGACATTGAAAATTTTCTTTAAAAAGTTTACATCAACAATTTTTTATAATTTTTTTTTGTTTAACTTTGAAATCAAAATTTTCTATAAAGATCTTAACATTTTCTATTAAAATTTTTAAACCCAAAATTTTCTTTTAAAATTTTTACACCAGAAATTTTCTATTAAAATTTTTTACAAATTAAAATTTTTACATAAAAAATTTTCTATAAAAATTTTGGCATGAAACATTTTTTATACAAATTTTTACACTAAAAATTCTTTATTAAAATTTGTACATTCAACATTTTCTATTAAAATTTTTACATTCAAAATTTGCTATAAAAATGTTTATATCAAAAATCTTTTATTAAAATTCTTCAATTTTTTACAATTTAAAATTTTTATTAAAATTTTAATATAAAAATTTTAATAAAAAATTTTTATATAAAATTTTTTTATTTAAATTTTTATATCAAAATTTTTTTAAAATTTTTATATAAAAATTTTTTATTAAAATTTTTATATTAAAATTTTTTATTAACATTTTTATATAAAAATTTTTTATAAAAAATTTATATTAAAATTTTTTAAAATTTGTCATCAACATTTTTTTAATTTTTTACAAATTAAAATTTTTAGTTCAATTTTTAGATTAATATTTTTAAGTTTTGACGTTGAAATATTTCTTTTAAAATTTTTGCATCAAAAATGTTTTCATTCAAAATTTGTGCATTAAAAATTTTCTATTAAAATTTTTATATTCAAAAATTTAATTTAAAATTTGTAAATCAAAAATTTTATTTAAAATTTGTAAATCAAAAATTTGCTATTAAACTTTTTCTATTTTTTACATATTAAGGATTTTTTTATTAAAATTTTTAAAGTAAAATTATTTAAATTTTTACATAAACTCTTTTTCTAAATTTTGATACATAAAACATTTTTTTATAAATATTTTTACATCAAAAATTTTCTATAAAAATTTTTGCATAAAAAATTTTCTATTAAAATTTTTAAATTAAAAATTGTCTTTTAAAATTTTTCCATTAAAATTTTCATATTTTGATAAAATTTTCTATTGAAATTTTTACACTTAACAGATTTCTATTAAATTTTAAAAACATAAAAATTTCTTTTCAAATTAAAATTTAAAAATATTTGTGATTTGTGAGTTAGAGGAATAAATATGTAATACTATTAAATTACAAAACTGACCTCAAATATTAAAATTTATTTTGTTACCTAATTATTACAATTCAATTAAATTTGTAATTACTAATTAACTTTAAAAGTTAAGTGTTTATGCTTTAATGCTTCAAAGATTTTTATAGCATTTCTTGCTCCACTGTTCTTTATAAAGTGTTATACTGTTATTTTCTGAAACATTTTCGGTCTATAGCTTGATTTAGAGGTTCATAAATTTTACAACATTTATGGCCAAGATTAATTACTACTACCCAGAGTGGAAGTGCTGATGCTGTAACTACAACTACATCCACAGCTACAGCACTACTAGCAACAAGAATATGAACAGAAAAAAACATACTGGGACAGCAGCCAAAACAAAAATAACGCAGGCAAAAAGAAAAGGAGTACTGAAAACGACTGAAGCATAATTTGTAGCTGGTTTGTTCTTTCCATTCCCTTCTACGCTTCACTTTCTCCATTCCTCATGCTTAACATTTTAGTCACTGTTCCATAAAGTCTTTATATGCTTTAAGTGTTTGTATATGTTTTTGTTGTTGTGTTGTATTTGTATTACAAATAGTTTAAGGATGTCTTTATATAGTCACTGCAAGGGTTCAAAAACTCTCACATACATTCTATAGCTTTAAGTGGTTATTTGGCTCTAACATTTGAGCTGTTTGATGTTCTATATTTAACTGAATGTGGGTGATTGTGATCCTTAAACACTGTCTGAGTATTTTAGTGGATGTTGTTAGAATTGTTGTTCTTATCCGTCTCTTATCGTTGGCGGCAACATCAATTCATCACTCTGTAAACATAACTCGAGGAAATGTTAGCACGCAGTCCGTTTAATTATTGCCGTTTGTTTAAAAATCATTATTTGCTCTGTCGTTTCGGGCTTAATAGCAATGATATTTAATTGTTACGCTTCATCAAATTCCACAAGGCTTTAGATTGGGAGGATATTTGGAATTTTTTGAAAACTTTAAAATGGAACAACATTGTTTTCTTAGGTTTTATATGGAATAAACATTTTTGTTCTAATTTTAAATAACTTAAAAAATTAAATGTTTATATTACAATTTTTTCATAAAAAATTTACTATGAAATTTTTTCATAAGAACTTAACTATGAAAATTTTTTCATCAAAAGTTGTCTAATAAAATTTTTTCGTAAAAATTTTTTTACTAAAATTTATTATGAAAATTATTTCACAAAAAATTTACCATTAACATTTTTTCATCAAAAGTAGATTTTTGAACATCTACAAAAATTTACTAAGAACATTTTTTCAATAAAAAATTTATTAGGAAAATTTTTTTTGTAAAAAATTTACTATGAATTTTTTTTTTTTTTTGTAAAAAATTTACTATAAAAATTTCTTCATCAAAAACTTATTTTGAAAATTTGTCATTTAAAATTTACTATGAAAATTTTTTCATCAAAAATTTACTGTGAAAATTTTTTCATTAAAAATTACTAGGAATATGTCTTCATCAAGAATTTACAATGAAATTTTTTTTATAAAGAATTTAATATGAAAAGTTTTCAAAAGTTTTCTAGGAAAATGTTCTCATAATTTCTCACATTTTTTCATCAAAAAAATTACTTTAAAAATTTTTTCACCAAATATTTACTACGAAAATTTTGTCATCAAAAATTTACTATGAAAATTTTTCTATCAAAAATTGACTATAAAAATGGTTTCATCAAAAATTTTCTATGAAAATTTTTTTCATTAAAAATTTTATATCAAAATTTAAATATGAACACTTTTTTCTTTAGAATTTATTATTAACATTTGACATTTTAAATTTACTATGAAAATTATTCATACTAAATTTACTATTAAAATTTTTCGTCAAAAATGTTCTATCAAAATTTTCTCTTAAAAAATTTGCCATAAACTTTTTTTCATCAAAAATTTACTATGAAATTTATTTCATCAAAAATTTTCTTCGCAAATTTTTTCATTAAATATCTATTACGGAAATCTTGTCATCAAAAATTTACTATGAACATTTTTATACCAAAAATTTACTATGCAAATTTTTTCATTCAAAATTTACTATGAAAATTTTTTCATCAAAAATTTGCTATAAAATTTTTTTTCGTCAAAAATTTACTATCAACATTTTTTGATAATAAATTTACTATGAAAATGGTTTCATCAAAAATTTACTATGAAAATTTTTTTCATCAAAAATTCTTTATCAAAATTTACATACGTACCTTTTTCTCTTTAAAATTTACTGTAAACATTTCATCCTAAATTTACTATGAACATTTTTTGTCAAAAATTTTCTATCAAAATTTTCTCATAAAAAATTTGCCACTAACATTTTTTCATCAAAAATTTACTATGAAATTTATTTCATCAAAAATTTGCTGCGCAAATTTTTTCATTAAATATTTATTTAGAAAATTTTGTCATCAAAAATTAACTATGACATTTTTATATCAAAAATTTACTATGAAAATTTTTTCATAAAAAATTTACTACGAAAACTTTTTCATCAAAAATTTGTTATGAAAATTTTTTTCATCAAAAATTTACTATCAAAATTTTTTATTAAACATTTTCTACAAATATATTTTTCATTAAAAATTTACGATGAAAATTTTTATCAAATATTTACTATCAAGATTTTTTCATTACAAATTTTTTATCAAAGTTTTTTTTATATCAAAATTTATTTTATATATAAATTTACTATGAAAACTTTTTCATCAAAATTTTACTAAGAAAATATTTTTATCAAAAATTTACTATGAAAATTTTTTAATAATAAATTTATAATGAACATTTTTTCATCAAAAATCCACTATGAAAATTTTTTAATCAAAAATTTACTATGAAATGATTGAAATTTAACTATTAAAATTTTTTCATTAAAAATTTACTTAAAAAATATTTTCATCAAAAATTTTTTATGAAAATTCGTTCATCCTATGAACTATGAAATTTTTTCATCAAAAATTTAGTATGAAATTTTTTTCATCAAAAATCTACTATAAAAATATTTTCATCAAAAATTCACTATGAAAATTTGTTCATCCTTAATTTACTATGGAAATTTTCTGTCAAAAATTTACATTGAACATTTCTTTATCAAAAATTTACTAAGAACATTTTTCCATTTAAAATTTACTATGAAAATGTTTTCATCAAAAATTTGTTATTAACATTTTTTCATCAAAAATATGTTTTCTTCAAATATTTCTAAGAAAATTTTTTCATAAAAAATTTACTATGAAAATTTTTTCACCAAAAAAATTTTCCATATAAATTTTATCATAAAATAAAAATAAAAAATTACTACTATAAAAAGTTTTTCTATTCAAAAATTTACTATAAAAAATTTGTTATCAAAAATTTACTATGAACACTTTTTCATTAAAAAATTTACTAAGAAAATTATGTCACCAAAAATTTACTAAGAAAATTTTTTCTTTAAAAATTTAGGAGAAATTTTTTTCATAAAAAATTTTTTTATCAAAAATTTACTAAGAAAATTTTTTCTTGAAAATTTTACTAAGAAAATTTTGTCATCACGAGTTTGCTAAGAAAATTTTTTCTTCAAAATTTTACTAAGAAAATTTTTTCATCATTATTAAGAAAATTTTTTTATAAAAAATTTATAAAGAAAATTTTGTCATCAAAATTAAGTATGAACATTTTTTTATCAAAAATTTTTTATAAAAGATTTTCCGTCAAAAATTTACTGTAAGAATTTTTCATCAAAAATTTCCTATGAAAATTTTTGATGGAAAAATTTTTATACAAAATTTTTGATGAAACAGTTTTCATAGAAAATTTTAGATGAAAAAAATTTCTTAGTAATAAACATTAACATATTTACTTCGAGAATTTAAACAAAAATATAAAATTATAATGATTTCACTTATTTCAATTAAAGTTTTTGACCCAATTTTGTTAAAATCTAAGATAAATATTTGCTTTAATAATTTCCAATTAATTTCTGTTCCTATTAAAAGTTGAAAATTTCACCACCCATTAATTAAAGCCTAAATTAAATAATATTTGGAAACGAAAACTTTATTAACATCTCCCGCCTCTCCCCTACAAAACTAATTATTCACCACCACCACCAAGCCCACATTATTTACGAGTACATCGAAATGAATGAAAATACAAATGACTAAAATAAGATAAATAGCTTAAAGCCGTCATCGTCAATGAGGGCTGATGCTGCGGCTGCTGCTGCTGCTTTTCTATGTATCGGCTTGAACAAATCTATAATAACGACAACAACAATAATAATGATTCAGACGAATATTTATTGCCTAAAAGTATGTAAGACAAAATGTTCACATAGTAGCAAGGAGACAACACTTCTACATGACATTCTTTTTGGTAGCTTTTTTTTTTGTTTGTATGTGGCCCCGGAAAATATAACAAAAAAGGAAAAAATTGAAAATCACAACAACAAATAATGCCCTGTAAACATTGATGGCTGTGAGGCATTAAATTTTGAGTGGTTTTCCTCTAGTTCAGTCCGTGAAAAATTAAATAAACTAAAGTTTGTGTGTATGTATGTGAAAGACAGTTTCTATTTATGTGTGTGTTTAATATGTTTATGTGCGCAAGAGTATTTGTATTAAAGTCAAATGTGGTAATTATGCATTAAGTTGTTTTTTGTACCCTACATTAATAGAGGCGGTGCTATTTTTAAAAAGTGTTTAATATAGAAACTATGTCAAAATGTTCAAGTATAACTCCTCCTCAAAGGCTAAACTAATTTTTCGCAAATTGACCATTTATAGGAAATTTTTCGAAAATTGACTATTTATAGAAAATTGACTATTAATAAGAGATTTTTCGACAATTGACTATTTATAGGAGATTTTTCGAAAATTGACTATTTATAGGAGATTTTTCAAAAAATTTCCTATAAATAGTAAATTTTCGAAAATTGACTCTTTATAGAATATTTTTCGAAAATTTATTATTTATAGGAAATTTTTGGAAAATTGACCATTTATAAGAAAATTTTCGAAATTTTACTATTTATAGGTCATTTTTCGAAAATTGACTATTTGTAGGAAATTTTTCGAAAATTTACTATAGGAAACTTTTCGAAAATTGACTATTTGTAGAAAATTTTTCGAAAATTTACTATTTATCGGAAGTTTTTTGAAAATTGACTATTAATAGGAAATTTTTTGAAAATTGACTCTTTATAGGAAATTTTTCAAAAATTTACTATTCATAGGAAATTTTTCGAAAATTTACTTTTTCTAGGAAATTTTTCAAAAATTGAGTATTTATAGGAAATTTTTTGAGAATTGACAATTTTTAGGAAATTTTTCGACAATTGACAATTTATAAGATATATTTCGAAAATTGACTACTTATAGAAAATTTTTCGAAAATTGACTATTTATAGGAAATTTTTAAAAAATTGACTATTTATAGCAAATTTTTCGAAAATTGACTATTTATAGAAAAATTTTCGAAAATTGACTACTTATAAGAAATTTTTCGAAAACTGACTATTTATAAGAAAATTTTTCAAAAAATTTCCTATAAATAGCAAATTTTCGAAAACTTACTATTTATAGAATATTTTTCAAAAATTATCTATTTATAGCATAATTTTCGAAAATTTACTATTTAAAAAAATTTTTTGGAAATGTACTATTTATGGGAAATTTTTCGAAAATTTACTATTTATAGAAAATTTTTTTAAAATTGACTTTTATAGAAAATTTCCCGATAACTGAATGTTTATAGGAAATTTTTCGAAAATTGATAATAGGAAATTTTTTCGAAAATTGACTTTTATATGAAATTTTTCGATAACTGACTATTTATAGAAAATTTTTCGAAAACTGACAATAGGAAATTTCTCGAAAATTGACTATTTATAGAAAATTTTTCGAAAATTGACTATTTATACAAAATTTTTCAAAAATTTACTATTTATAGGAAACTTTTGTAAGAAATTTTTTGATGTTTATAGGAAATTTTTCGAAAATTGACTATAGGAAATTTTTTCGAAAATAGACTTTTATAGGGAATTTTTCGATAACTGACTGTTTATAGGAAATTTTTTTATAGGAAATATTTATAGGAAATTTTTCGAAAATTGACTATTTATAGGAAATTTTTCGAAATTGACTATTTAAAGAAAATTTTTCGAAAATTGACTGTTTATAGGAAATTTTTCTAAAATTAACTTTTTAAAGCAAATTTTTCGAAAATTGACTATTATGGGAATTTTTTTTAAATTGAATATTTAAAGGAAATTTTTCGAAAATGTATTATTTATAGGAAAGATTTACATTAAATTTTGATAATCTTGAAAATGCCCATATATACATTTTCCTAAAAATTTAACCGCTTATGATATTCTATGCAGTTTTTGATATCAAATTTTTCCCTCAATACAATTATTATCAATTACGTTCTGTTTCGTTTGGTTACAAAGATGTGTCCTAATTTTCTAAATGTTTTTTTTTTTTTCATTCTAACTTATGACTTTATTGGTAGTTTTTGTTCTATTTGCATTTGGCTATTTGTTTGTGGTTGACTAGAAAATTTTTGTAATAGTTAGTTTAGTGTATTGAAGCGTATGAGTAGGAAGTGGCCATAAAATAAAGGACGATGGTAATAAAATTTTGAATTGCTAGATATTATGATGGGATTTATATAAAGAATTTTAATTGAGATTAAACAAAAAACAATATTTGTATGTCTTTAGTACGATTATATATTTTGTCGTTATGATAAAAGATACAAATTTTTAAATGGTACTAGATATTATAATATTTGCATCAAGAATGTCATAATCTGCATTTGTCTAGCATTTAAGGCTTCTAGAGTGATATAAAATCATTTACTTTCTTTATTTTCGATTTATATCGATTGACTTTGAACTGCCATATTTTATTGACTTTTTATGTCTGTCCTCATTTCATTGACCACATTCTGTATTTAAGCTTACTTTTTGTGCTTGTTTAGTTCATCAAATATCATAAATTTCACTCAATTGCACAAAAATAATTAATTGTTTTTGTATGATGGTAGTAAAATTTTTGTTTTCTTATTCAATATTTTTCGTTTAGATTTTTGCTTTAACAGCAGCAGCAGCAACAAATAAACGTTATTATTGTTGGTTGTACGAGTGGTAGTAAAATAAATTTTATGATTGTGATTGTTTAGTTTTCTGCTCTAACATACACACTCATACAACAAACGCACAACGACTAACAAAATGTTATTTCCTGCTGAAAAAGTTAAATTCTATTAAATTCAACTAAATTTTTGTTTTGTTGATTTTTTGTAGTATTTTAATTCTTATTTATTGATTTCGTTTTTGCTTTTATATTTTTTATGTTTAATTTAGTTGGTAATTATTTGTGTATTTAGTAGAGAAGTCAAATTAATGTTGGTAATGATTATTAATAATCGTTTGGGGCATTAAAGAGTATTGGTAAATAAAAAGGGAAATTTGTTAGTCAAAATGAAGTAATTTAAGAAAATTGTAGGTAATTTATTTAATTATAAAGAAATGAAGATTAATTCAGGGGAATTTTTTAAAACTAGAAGAGTTTATGAATCAAATAGAAGGAAGTAAATTTTTGCTAAGGTTTTTGACTGGATATTAGTCAAGTACTTCCGTAAACAAGGAACAAGCTACTAATATTCATAGAGCAAGGTCAATATTGTTGCAAACGAAAAAAGTTTAATTTTATTAGTTCTAGTCGGGCTTAGGTACAAGCCATAAATTTTTATTTAAATCAAATAAATTTTTTCAAAGAAATCTTTTTAATGGATATTTTTTTTAATTATACAAAAATTTTTGATATACAATTTTTGGAAAATTAAATATTTATAGGAAATTTTTATAAAATTGAATATTAATTGAATATTAATAGGAAATTTTTTGAAAACTGATTATTTTGAAGAAATTTTTTGAAAATTTACTATTTTATTTAAAATTTTTCGAAAATTGATTTTTGGATAATTGACTTTATACAATAAATTTTTCTAAAATTGACTAATAATAGGAAATTTTTCGAAAACTGACTATTTTTCGAAAATAGACTATTTATAGGAAATTTTTTGAAAATTGACTATTTATAAGAAATTTTTCAAAAATTGACAATCTATAGGAAATTTTTCGAAAATTGACTATTAATAGAAAATGTTTCGAAAATTGACTATTATAGGAAATATTTCGAAAATTGACTATTTATAGGAAATTTTTAAAAAATTTACTATTTATAGGAAATTTTTTCGAAAATTGACTACTTATAGAAAATTTTTCGAAAATTGACTACTTGTAGGAAAATTTTCGAAAATTGACTATTTATAGGAAATTTTTCGAAAATTGACTATTTATAGGAAATTTTTCGAAAATTGACTATTTGTAGGAAATTTTTTGAAAATTGATTATTTATAGGAAATTTTTTGAAAATTGACAATTTAAGGAAATTTTTCGAAAATTGACTATTTAAGAAAATTTTTGGAAAATTGACTATTTATAGAAAATTTTTCGAAAATTGACTATTTATAGGAAATTTTGGAAAAATTTACTATTTATAGGAAATTTTTCGAAAATTTACTATTTATAGGAAATTTTTCAAAAATTGACTATTAATAGGAAATTGTTCGAAAACTTACTATTTAAAGGAAATTTTTCGAAAATTGACTATTTATAGGAAATTTTTCGAAAATTGACTATTTATAGGAAATTATTCGAAAATTGAGTATTTATAGGAAATTTTTGGAAAATTGAGTATTTTTAGGAAATATTTAGAAAATTAAGTATTTATGGGAAATTTTTCGAAAATTGAGTATTTATGGGAAATTTTTCGAAAGTTTGCTATTTATAGGAAATTTTTCGAAAATTTACTATTTAGAGACAATTTTTCAAAAATTTACTATTTATAGGAGGTTTTGCAAAAATTACTATTTATAGGAAATTTTTAAAAAATTTACTATTTATAGGAAATTTTTCAAAAATTGACTTTTTATAGGAAATTTTTCGAAAATTGACTATTTATAGGAATTTTTTCGAAAATTGACTATTTATAGGAATTTTTTCGAAAATTGACTATTTATAGGACATTTTTCGAAAATTGACTATTTATAGGACATTTTTCGAAAATTGACTATTGATAGGAAATTTTTCGAAAATTGGCTATTTATAGGACATTTTTTTCGAAAATTGACTATTTATGGGAAATTTTTCAAAAATTGATTATTTATAGGAATTTTTTTCGAAACATGACTGATTTATAGGAAATTTTTCGAAAATTGATTATTTATAGCAAAATTTTTCAAAAATTGACTATTTATAGGAAATTTTTCGAAAATTGACTTTTTCCAAAATTTACAATTTATAGGAAATTTTTTCGAAAATTGACTATAGGAAATTTTTCGAAAACTGACTATTTTTAGGAAATTTTTCGAAAATTGACTATTTATAGGAAATTTTTCGAAAATTGACTATTTATAGGAAATTTTTCGAAAATTTACTATTTATAGGAAATTTTTCGAAAATTTACTATTTATAGGAACATTTTTCAAAAATTGACCATTTATAGTGAATTTTTCGAAAATTTACTTTTTTTTGGGAAATTTTTCGAAAATTAACCATTTATAGGAAGTTTTTTGAAAATTGACAATTTATATGAAATTTTTCGAAAATTGACTACTTATGGGAAATTTATCAAATTGAACCATTTTTTTTTTAAAGTTTTCGAAAATTTATTATTTATAGGAAATTTCTCAAAAATTTACTATTTATTGGATTTTTTTTTTTGTAAATTCACCAGGTGAAACTTTAATATGAATTGAATTTTATTAAATTCTCAAAAATGTTGAAACTTGCTACCCTAGATCATTAAGAAAAAATAATTAAAAAAAAGGAATAAAAAAGAACAACAAGTAAAATTTCCATAATACCCTTATTATTTGCTCCTCATCATCAATATTCATTAAAATATCATTTATATAAGTGAGAATGTGTTAGTGTATGTGTTTTTAAAAATTTCCGTAAATTTAAAAATAATTGTATAAGTATTAGTATACATTCTACATATAACAATGACATTTGCCACCAGATTTTATCCATCATGTATTTATTTTATCGTTATCATACTTAAAGTTGGCAACTAACACATATAACGACTTCTTTTTTTCCCAAATGCAAAATTTTTTACCAGCCTTTTAATTTTGCAAAAGTTTCTTTTAGTGATACATACATATATCTATTTCTATATCTTCAGATATTTATCTGTGCGCAAACATTTGTTTTATTATTTTTTTTTTTACTTTTCCTTATTATAATCTTGCTCTAGGGTTCTTAACCCTTTTCTTGTATATATTTTGCTTTTCCTTATATGCCTTTTGGCATATTTTTCCTTTTTGTGACAAACTTTCTATTGATGAAAAGTTTTAAACTCATACTAAGATATTAGAATTTCATTATACTCTTCTAACGTAATAAATAAACGAGTAAAGGGGGGGGGGGGGGGGGGGGTGGTAAAACTACAAATTTGAAAAGGATAGATCAAGTTTGTTGATTTAACATTTCATCGTAAGAAAACAATTTTCGGTTGAAATATTTTCACTGTGACTTTTTTTCTTTGCTAGGGGCTTTTAAGGCTTTAAATTTTTGCTGTTAAAATATTTTGTAAATGGTGTGAGAAATTTGAAAAATTTTGAATATTTTATAAAGAATTTGGTGGAAATATTGCAGGATTTTCCTGAATTTCGAATTATTGAGGAATATATATTTGTTTAGAACTAAATAATAGGGTTGAAATACAACCGAAAGGATTTTGTTGTTGTATTGTATTATTCATTTTTTTTTAAACTTCCCAAATAATCCCACAAAAAATTTTAAATATTTCAAGTTTGTTTTCCAATCGATTACTTATACCATTTATATTAATATCATAAAATTTTGTTTTTTAATTCAATAAAATATCTCTAGGTTTATCAAAATTTCCTCTATTCTATCACCATATCATCATTTAGTGGCTGCTTTTTTGCGGTACAATGTAAATATTTGAAGAGAGCTTTTTGTCAAATTTTTAACAAAAATTTTATTTGGATTAAAAAAAATATCAACACAAAAATAGTTGTAATGATTTAAATATAGAGCATGAAATACATATATATATATAATATATATTTAAATTAAATAAAATGTATGTCATTTAAAAAAGTTCTAAAATTTAAAAAAGAGGAAATGTGATTGAATGTTTGAAAAAATTACATTAATGAATATTTTCAATGCATATAATATATTTTTTTTATTAATAAATAGTATTTTTAAAGGATCAGGGGAAGTTGTAGCCCCGCTATAAACTGCTGTCCTGCTTCTCGTTATTTTTATACCCACCATCAAAAAGAATGAGGGGTATATTGAGATTGTCAATCCCTTTGTAATTTCCTTAATATTGGCTCGAAAATCAAAAACGATACATATTCTGTATCCTTATGAAATTCAAAAACGATTGAGTGATGTCCGTCTGTCTTTCTGTCTGCTTGTCCGTCTGTCTGTCTGTCTGTTGAAATCACGATAACGCCTAAACGAAAGGTGCTAGCTCACTGAAACTTAGTAGAAACATAGAATGGTATTGAAATTGGGCAAAATCATTGGGCAAAATCATAACATTTGACCATAGCTCCCGTATAACCTCGTCTAGATTAATCGCTTATTTGCTTATAAATGACAAATTATAACAGCTATGATGACAAAATTTGGTATCTAGAAGTTTTACATAAGCACTAGGCAGCATATAAAATTGCCAGTGTGCAAACTTTTATCACAATCGGTCACCATTTGATCGTAGGTCCCATATAAAAAACTAACGGAAACACTAAAATACAAAAAGAAAAGGGGGTTTACGTCCGTCTGTCCGTTAGATAAAAGCGCTATAGCGTCTTAACTAAAAGGGCTACAGCAAAAAAATTTTACAAAAGGAAGTCTTATGTGAATGCCAGCCAGTGTGCAAAATTGTGTTACAATCGGTTACCATTTGACCATAGCTCCAATATAAAAAACTTTCAGAAACACAAAAAGAAAAGGAGATTTATATCCGTCTGTCCGTTAGATAAAAGCGCAACAGCTCCTTAACTACGAAAGCTAGAGAGACAAAATTTTACAAAAGTATTTTTGATATGTAAAGTCGTGTACTGAAAAAGGGCGAAATCGGTTCACATTTACTTAGAGCTCCCATAAAAAACCCCGCCCTGGGAAACACATATATAGCTATAACGACTAAATTTAGAATAAAGAAGTTTTATTCAACTATTGGTCAGTATATCAAATTTTATAGGAATCGGTCAATATTTGACTATACCTTTCATATAAAAAACACCCCCGGAAACCAAAAAATCTTTAGCATGGATCAGTTAAGATCAATAAACTTTATATGAAATTTTGTTACAATCGGTCAACATTTGGCTATAATTCTTATATATATATATATATATATATATATATATATATATATATATATATATATATATATATATATATATATGTATATATATATATATATATATATATATATATCAAGGTACCCTTTACAAATGTAGTAAGCTATAAAAGTATATAAAAAAAAAGATTATAAAAAACAACAAAAAAAATTTGTATGAATTTTTTCATCAACACATCACATACGCAGCGCATGTATCTGTCCAGATACATTTGTAGTTTGTATGAAGAATTGTGTATTTTATTTGCATTTTTTAATGTCTTTTGCATTTATTTACTCAAATTAACTGAAAATGCACTATATTTGCACTCTGAATTATTGCAGCTTAGTATAAATTATATGCCAAATGACGACTATGCCTAAGATATCGAAAATTATTTGGTTATTGAACCAAATGAAGTGTTTGATAGTGCCGAAGATCCTTTGCTTAGTAAGGATGGTACTTTATGGTATAAAAATGAGCCAAATATTATAACTGGTATACGTCAACAAATTTCGTGCATAAAATATTTGTTATACACAATATCTAAAACGCATCGCCATGGAAAATCTGTAGTCGAGAAGTGGAATGTAGCTAATCTAATTGGAAGTGGATGCATTCATCGATACTCTTTTGGCGGCTGGTTATTCCCACAATAATATAATACATATAACTAATAATTTTTTAATCGAAACATACTTAAAAGCAATTAGTTTCTTGAAATAAAACAGAAAATTTAATTTTTCTTGTTTTATTTGTCATTATTCTTTTCCTGGGTATTTGCTTTGGTATATATTAAGTACATGTACTAAAAAAAATCGCAAATATTTATCTGCCTGGCTTGGTAACAATATAACAACATAATATTATCAAAAAAATGTATATTTTTTCACATTAATATATTGAAATACATAGCGTATCTGATCAGATACAAGCGCTACGTGTGACTATTGAAACATGTGCATGACGGAGGATTAAGTTTGGAAAAAAAAATAGGATATTTAAAGTTACTTTCAAACTTACTTTGAATAGTTTTTTGCGAGTGAGATTGGTTTGAAGAAAATTTAGATAGGAGGTGGGATAATTTTAACTCCATTTCCAAAAAATTAAAATTTTTGTTTATTTTTTATGGGAAGGACTAATGTAAGGAGTGTACCATTTAAGAGTTGGGCATTTAAGAGTTTGAATTAAAAATGCAATAATATAACAAGTAAGAGTATTAAGTTCGGCTGTGCCGAATCTTATATACCCACCATCAAGTTGTGTTAAATTTAGAAACATATCTCATATATCTACGAGGGTGCAGCAAATTCAAAACGTGGACCAAATTGGAAAAAAGTTGTTACGCTAGTTGATATTGTTGGTAAAATATTTGGAATAACTTCGGTTTCAGTAGCTTTATAGTTCAGCACTCAAAAGTGTGTAAGTGGTTTCCCTAGTATTTATTTACTTTGAACAAAATTCGTTATCGTAACCGGGTATGGTTTTACATTAATAAGTTATTAAATACTTTTCGTTTAGTTTAATATTTAGTAAGGATAAATAAGTTGATAGCAATACGACAGGTCCTTATATTTTGCTAGGAGTTCCTAATGCATCATATACATGATCTTAATATGCTGATTGTACCTCAGAATCTTTTTGATTGTAGATATAAAAAAGGAGATGTGATATATACCCAGTAAAACTTTTCATTACCAAATAATGAGTTAAACAGTTTAACTATTGAACACGAACTACTTACTCATTCACTGTTTAAGTCATTACATTAACATGGGGATGTCATTGGAGGCAAGTACTTACCAATTGCAGAAAAGTAATGACTTGGGTAAGCAATTTGAAAGCAACAACAGCAACAACTTTTTTGATGTTGTTTTATTAAAAACATATATTTTTAAACGAAATACAAAATTTTTTTTATGATCCCATGGGGGCTCGAACCGACTGCTAGGCAGAGACTCTTCCACTGGGCTACTTCATATATTGAAAACTTAGCAGCTTATAATTAATATAAACAATTTTTATTTTTAGATCTCAAATCATGTGAAAATAACTTTGTTTTTCCCTGCTTTTTTTTGCTTTGTTGTAATTTTTGGAAAAATATTTTTATACGATTTTTTGTAATTATTTTAAAAATTTTTTTAAATTATTTTAAAACTTAAACAATTTAAATCTTCTTTTTTGTATAAGTTTTTACATAAGATTGACTCTTACTTACTTAAATGTTACAACCTGTTAAGGTCAAAGTCCGAGCATATTTTAGAATTCCATGGATTTCGATCTTGTGCGAATATTCTCCAATTTTATAGGCCAAGCTTTGAAAAATGTTCCTCTACTTGGTCTTTCTATCGAAGTTTCGGAAATCCTCCTCTAACATTAGGTAGTGGGACATTTCAATTCTAATTTTATCCTCTTCATTGTATTTTTTTTTTCAAGAGAGGGTTACTAGCCGGTAATCCTAACCCATTTTTATTGATCTTATGGGACAACTCTCGGAACATGTTAACTCACAATATTAATGGGTGTTAAACTAGCTCTCCGGGCGATACCATGAGGAGGTGTGTGTCCACAGTTGAGATGAAGGATGACCCAGATAAGTTGGGCTTACCAAGTTAAGACCAATTAGAATCGTGTTTGGTACATAATCAAAATTGACTCATGATGGTATTTTTTCAGTAACGTGAGTTAGTTTTACAAATTTTTTTTACAGAAGATAATATTTAAGTTCTTAAAATTCAAAAATCATTTAAAAAGACTCTTTTAATAAAAAAAAAAAAAACTAAAAAAAATGTTGCCCTTGGTGGGATTTGAACCGGGGCCATTCAGTTTAAATTACCATCTTAATTACAAATAAGTACTTCTGTAATAACTTATTATTTATTCGGATGGTATGTTGTAGTCGTTACAAGGTAACCAGTTATCAGAGTACTTGCCATTACCAAAGTTTTGCTGGGTATATAAGAATTATAGCCAAATGTTGATCGATTGTAACAAAATTTCACACACTTATAAAGCTTACTTTTGCAAAATTTATTGGCAATAGCTGCCACAGTTTCTAATTTAATAGCTTTTAACTGGTCCTTGCTAAATATTTTTTTGTTTTTTATATTTAACGCTTATGTGTATGGCACATACCCGGGTACCTATATGGAAAAAATATTGAAAACAAAAATTTTTGGAGAAAATAAATGCGTGATCTCGGAAAATAACTCTGAGAATTGCAATGCATGCATGCAATGTTCATTTAAATCTCAGGGCAAATTCAACGTTACGGTTGTAAGGATTCAAGTCAAGGTGAATATATATGTATACAATACTTAGCATTAAGTAAATTAAGTTTCGTACTACAAGAAGATGTAGCACCCAATTTTTCTACATTTAACTCCAATAATCCAAATACATGATATATAACCTTAAAATCGGTTGAAGACTTTCCTAATTATCAAGGGTTTTCTAAAATAGCACATGTCTTTGAAAACTCTCCTCAGCATATGCAATAAAATTAAAAAAAAAATTATAAAAAGTTTGACTAGTTTTACTTATTTATAGCCTTAGGATATACCCATTTTTGATGCAATGGGCGCTAATGTTATGTCATTTTTGCAAAGAACGAAAGAAAATTTTTTTTTGTACTGTTTAAAAACTCCTTTTTTGGTTTTGTTAAATAAATTGTCCAACGAATTTCAAAAAAAGTAAAAAAAAGTTTCAGTTATATTTAGAACAGCCTATATTACTAGAGTAATATCTTTAAAGGCTCAGTCGTACTTGCGACTTCAAATCAAGGGATTCCAACAAAAACTTAATTTTTAACCAAAGTTATTAAAAAAGCATGTAAATTGATATATACTAGCAGTTTTTATGAGCAGAATTGAAATTATGATAGCCTCAATGGATAGACATATACATTAGAAAATTGGTTAAAATTGGGTGTCACTAACCTACTTAGAACCAGGGTCAAGTATGAAATTGAAAAAAATTCTAAACTACGTATGAAACAAAGAAAATCATGTAAATATTGTTTCTACATAAATATTCAAATATAAAATATTTATAACTATTTGATCTTATTTTGCTAACTAAAGCAAAATAAAAAAATTTTACTTTTAATTATAGTTTTTTTCATATATAATATATGAAGGTATCCAGGTACCTTGCATTGGTACCTGGACCACAGCGCCTATACAATATATATTTTTAGCTTAAAAGTAATAGTAATTTAAAACATTTCAATAGATAGGAGTTCTCAAGAAGTTTGAAGTTTGTGAACCATCTGCTTCCATTAAAAAAGTTAAGATGAAAGTGCTAAAGGTACCCTGGTATATACATAAGGGTTAAGCTATAGTCAAATATGGACCGATTCCTATAAAATTTGATATACTGACCAATAGTTGCATAAAACTTCTTTATTCTAAATTTAGTAGTCATAGCTTTTATGTGTTTCCAGGGGCGGGGTTGTATGGGAGCTCTAACTAAATGTGAACTGATTTCGCCCATTTTCAATACACAACTTTTGTTAGATATCAAAAATACTTTTGTAAAATTTTGTCTCTCTAGCTTTTGTAGTTAAGGAGCTGTCGCGCTTTTATCTGACGGACATAAACCTCCTTTTCTTTTTGTATTTTTGTGTTTATGTAAGTTTTTTATATGTGAGCTATGGTCAAATGGTGACCGATTGTAACAAAATTTTGCACACTGGCTGGCATTCACATAAGACTTCCTTGTGTAAAATTTTGTTGCTGTAGCCCTTTTAGGCGGTATCGCGCTTTTATCTAACGGACAGACGGACATAAACCCCCTTTTCTTTTTGTATTTTTGTGTTTCCGTAAGTTTTTTATATGGGAGCTATGGTCAAATGGTGACCGATTGTGAAAAAATTTTGCACACTGGCTTGTGCTAAATTTAGTGGCCAAAGCTATTACAGTTTATAATTTATTGGCATTTAAGTGAATTTCAGGTGGAATTTCGGCTGTTTCCGTAAGCTTTTTATATTGGAGCTATGGTTAAATGTGAACCGATGAAATTTTATATGCTGCCTAGTGCTTATGTAAAACTTCTAGATGCCAAATTTTGTTATCATAGCTGTTATAATTTGTCATTTATTAGCAAATAGGCGATTGGCGAGGGCAAGGTTATACGGGAGCTATGGTCAAATGTTAACTGATTTTGCCCAGTTTCAATATCAATATTTCCTCATAGATGAAAAATGTTTTCACTAAGTTTCTGTGAGCTAGCTCCTTTGTTATCGTGATTTCAACAGACAGACGGACATCGCTCAATCCTCTTAGAATTTCATAAGGATTCAGAATATATATCGTTTTTGATTTTTGAGCCAATATTAAGGAAATTACAAACGAAATGACAATTTCAATATACCCCCCATTCTTTTTGATGGTGGGCATAAAAATTGCGAAAATAGAGTTACGTAATATGTGAACAACATATGAATGGAAAGTATTCAATGAAAGCGATTTTATTGAATATTTGACTGAACAAAATATTGATGGATGATTCTGAATGAAGGTGAGCTCGACTCAATTATGTTCAATAGGAAAACAATTTATAAAGTGGAATTAATCTTGAAATATCGCTTGTTGGGTCATATTGATCCAAAGGGTATTAAATGTGTGTAAATCGTGTTTTGAAATGTGGAGGAGGAAAGAAATATTTTAATTTTATTATTTTCTTTTAAAAACATATCTAATTATTTAAGGGAAAATTTTGCGTTTGAAAAACAAAACTGGGTCAAATTGACCCAAGGAGTGTATAAGGGTTAAACAAAATAATAATAAATCCTTTAACAAAGCACTATAAAGACAAAATAAGTTGATTTATATTAGGGGAAGGCAAAAAGCAAAAAACTACAGTAAAGTATCAAAATAATAATAACATTTAATAATGTGACTGGACCTGGGCATGAAGTGTACCATATTACCTGCACATTTCGTCTCTTTTTACTAGGATTTCATATATTTTCTAAAAGATGTCTGAAATTGTTGGTTTAGTTTCTTATTCTCTGAAATAGGTTCGTGGACACACAAGTCCTATTTTAGTCCGACAAAAACTAAAAATAAGATAATCTAAAAACTAATATAAGATCTAGACTATTGTAATTTAAATAAAAATTCATAAAATTAATCCTCTATTACTCTAGCAATTACCTATCTATAATGACTTAAATTAAACCCATAACCCTATAAAGTTAAAATACATTTGAATCAATATGAACCAGGAAATAAAATGAAATACATTGTAAAATTATCAGTATGAGCTTTAAAATCAAATCGTGCTTCTAAGCTAGTCTGCAGATTTTAGTATGCATCATAAATATTTTATTAAATCTCATTTAATTATTCCATTTTATGTTACTATTTAAAAAAAAAATCATAAATCTAGCAAGAATAACAAATAGTTAATAAAGCCATAATTTTCTATTTTATCTATTTAAAAACCGCAATGAAATAAAAAATATATTAATTTCTTTATTTCTTGCCAGTTGGTTTACAACTCGAAAAATTTTAATAACAATTTTATTAATGCATAAATGTATAATAACTATTCTAACAAATTTTCATAGCCTGTTGGTTTATTCCTCAGACTAAAGTAGAGCCATTAAAAAAATATTATGGTTACATCGTCGTTTTAGATTAAAGTTTTATATGGATGTGTAACATAACAATAACAAAATATTAACTATAATGTAGAAAATGTTGCAAAATTATGGTAGTTGAATATTTAAACTTACCTTAAGCAGAGAAAGAGACCAAAGTACTCGGTATAGGTTTTTATAGGGAGACTAGGGAGTTTTATGTACAAATTTTAGCACAAAAACACATTTATATTTGAAGCTTTGGCTAACACACACATTTATTGTACATTCTCATAGGAAATGCAATTAAAATTTACATAACCTTATGACTTTGCCAAACACACGCATAAGGACTTAAAACTTTTACACACACATAAGAGATATTTAGCTAAACACAAACATATATGCTTTTTAAAAATTTACATGACATTTAGATAGTGTAATTAGACGAACGTTGTTTTATATCCTTTTTTTCAGAGTTTAAGTTTAAATAAAAACCGCATAATTAGAGCGTTTATTTTTTCTATAGTTTTATGTTTTAATAAAGAATTTTCAATTAAGATTATATTTAAACAAATTATTATTTCATTTCTTTTTTAATTTAATTTAAATATTATGAATATTTATTTATTTCTTAAATTTTTTAATTAAAATTTCCTTTTTTCCATGAATTTATTTAATCTGTATTTTATTTCAATCATTAATCATTTTATTTTTCTCTTTTTTACTGCAATAGCTTGAAATTATCTAAATAAAAACCTTTAAAATATTTTTTTATTTCCTCACTTTTTATGATTTTTTGTATAATTTCTTAATTTTTTTTTTGTTATATTCTTTCAAACTTGTTTATAAACATTTTTTTTTGTTATGATCAACATTTTTTTCTTTCTATTTTTCTTTATTTAAATATTATTTTATAATTTCCATATAATTTAGCATTTTTTTATTTTAAACTTTTTTTTAGAATTTTTTTTTTTTCAGTTTTGTTTGATTTTCAACCACACAATTTCCAACAAATTGACATTTAAATTTTGTCACCAAAACCCACGACAAAGTATAACAATAAAATGACAAACGTTGGCAAAATAAATAAATAAATTTTTGTTAGAGAAAAACGTTATAGAAAAATCATTTATTATAATGGCAGGACGTGCGTACCATTAGAAACACAATATGCAACTAGCAAAAAAACGTTAACTTCGTTTTTAACGGTAAAATATGTTATATAGTACATATAGAGTTTATTATGGTTAAACACATTCGATTAACGGAGTATGTGTGAGTGAGTAAAAAATGCCGTTAAAGCTTTCTCTCTGGTATCATAATAAGGTTTTCTCATTGTGTTTGTGAGCAATTAAATCTGTTAGAATCCTTTTGACGTTTTCTAACGTTATCAAGACAAAAATTTCTTTCTCTTCATATCTTATTCTCTCATTTGCTCTTCACTGAAAAGTAAAAGTTTATTTTAGAGAGTTTTCGCCACTTTCTCTTATTTTCATTAAGCTTTTTGAGTAAACCATTTTACTCAATGGTTATAACAGTTGATTTTAAAAACCTCTAGGCATTTGGTATTTTGTGTAAAGTTGGTTGGCTTAATGAAGCTGACTCTCTGTAGGTCATATATTATGCAGTAAGATTAGTGTAGGTCATAGTAAGATAATCATAATGTTTTCTTATTGTACTTAAAAATTTTGGAAGCACAACATCATTAAAAAACAAAATTTTTTGCTATAAAAAAATTTTTCCATAGAAAATTTTATTATAACAAAATTTTTCTATAGAAAATTTTTTGTTATAACAAAATTTTTCTATACAAAATTTTTTGTTGCAACAAAATTCTTCAATAGAAAATTTTTTGTTATAACAAAATTTTTCTATAGGAAATTTTTTGTTATAACAAAATTTTTCTAACGAAAATTTTTTGTTATAACAAAATTTTTCTAAAGAAATTTTTTGTTATAACAAAAAAATTTTTGTTATAACAAAATTTTTCTACAGAAAATTTTTGTTATTAAAAAATTTTTTTTTACTATACAAAAAATTTTATAACGAAAATTTTTTTACTGAAAAAATTGTATACCAAAAATTTTTCTATAGAAAAAATTTTGTGTCGAAAATTAAAAAAAAAAAAAAAAATTATATCGAAAATTTTTCTATAGAAAAAAAAAAATATTTTGAAAATTTTTGTATAAAAAAATTTTATTTCGAAAATGTTCCTATAAAAAAATTGTATATATAAAATTTTTCTATAGAAAACAATTTATTTCGAAAATTTTATATGGGAAGTTTTTTTATAGAAAAATTATTACATTGAACATTTTTCTATAGAAAAAAATTTATTTAGAAAATTTTCCTATAGAAAAAATTTTATATCGAAATTTCTTTTTAGAAAAATTCTTTTTCTAACATTTTTTTTAGAAAAATTTTTTTATCAAAAATTTGTCTATAGAAAAAATTTTAGGTCGAAAATTAAAAAAAAAAAAAATTATATCAAAAATTTTTCTATAGAAAAAAAAAACTATTTTGAAAATTTTTGTATAAAAAAATTTTATTTCGAAAATGTTTCTACAAAAAAATTTTATATTTAAAATTTTTCTATAGAAAAAAATTTATTTCGAAAATTTTATATAGGAAGTTTTTTTATTACATTACAATTATTACATTGAACATTTTTCTATAGAAAAAAATTTATTTAGAAAATTTTCCTAAAAAAAAAAATTTCATATCGAAATTTTTTTTTGGAAAAATTTTTTTTCTAACATTTTTTTTAGAAAAATTTTCTTATAAAAAATTTTTCTATAGAAAAAATTTTATGTCGAAAATTTAAAAAAAGAAATTATATCAAAAATTTTTCTATAGAAAAAAAAAACTATTTTGAAAATTTTTGTATAAAAAAATTTTATTTCGAAAATGTTTCTACAAAAAAATTTTATATTTAAAATTTTTCTATAGAAAAAATTTTATTTCGAAAATTTTATATAGGAAGTTTTTTTATAGAAAAATTATTACATTGAACATTTTTCTATAGAAAAAAATTTATTTAGAAAATTTTCCTAAAGAAAATATTTTATATCGAAATTTCTTTTTAGAAAAATTTTTTTTCTAACATTTTTTTTAGAAAAATTTTTTTTATCAAAAATTTTTCTATAGAAAAAATTTTATGTCGAAGATTGTTCTATAGAAAAAATTAATAACCATAATTTTTGTATAGAAACCATTTTATAACAAAAATGTTTCTGTATAAAAAATCGAAAATTTTTCTGTAGAAAAAAATTTATATTCAACATTTTCCATAGAAAAATTTTATATCGAAAATTTCTTTATAGACAAAATCTTATATCGAAAATTTTTCTATTGAACAAATTTTATATCCAAAATTTTTCTACAGAAAATACTTTATATCGAAAATTTTTGTATAGAAAATATTTCATATCGAAAATGTTACTATAGAAAAAAAAATTTATCGTTTTTTTTTTCTACACAAAAAATTTTATAACGAAAAGTTTCCTAAGGAAAAAATTTTTTATTCAAAATTTTTCTATAGAAAAAATGTATGTGGCTAATTTTTTTAAAATAAAGTTTCCATCGAAAATTTTTCTATAAAAGAAAATTTTGTTTTAAAAATTTTTCTATAAAAAAATTTTTATTTCGAAAATTTTTCTATAAAAAAATTTTATACAAAAAGTTTTCTATAGAAAAAAATTTATTTTGAATATTTTTTTATAGAAAAAATTTTATATCGAAAATATTTCTATACAAAAAAATTTTTGTTATAATAAAATTTTTTGTTATAAGAAAATTTTTTACAGAAAATTTTTTGTTATAACAAAACTTTTTTATAGAAAATTTTTTGCTATACAAAATTTTTTTTATAGAAAATTTTTGTTTTAATTTTTCTACAAAAAATTTTTTGTTATTAAAAAAGTTCTCTATAGAAAATTTTTGAGTATAACAAAATTTTTCTATAAAAAATTGTTGTTATAACAAAATATTTCTATAGAAAATTTTTTGTTATAACAATATTTTTCTATAAAAAATTTTTTGTTATAACAAAATTTTTCTATAAAAAATTTTTTGTTATAACAAAATTTTTCTATAGAAAATTTTTTGTTATAACAAAATTTTTCTATAGAAAATTTTTTGTTATAACAAAATTTTTCTATGGAAAATTTTTTGTTATTGCAAAATTTTTCTATGGAAAATTTTTTGTTATAACAAAATTTTTCTATAGAAAATTTTTTGTTATAATAAAATTTTTCTATAGAAAATTTTTTGTTATAACAAAATTTTTCTATAGAAAATTTTTTGTTATAACAAAATTTTTCTATAGAAAATTTTTTGTTATAACAAAATTTTTTGTTATAACAAAATTTTTCTATAGAAAATTTTTTGTTATAACAAAATTTTTTGTTATAACAAAATTTTTCTATAGAAAATTTTTTGTTATAACAAAATTTTTCTATAGAAAATATTTTGTTATAACAAAATTTTTCTATAGAAAATGTTTTGTTATAAAAAAATTTTTCTATAGAAAATTTTTTGTTATAATAAATTTTTTTTATAGATAATTTTTTGTTATAACAAAATTTTTCTATAGAAAATTTTTTGTTATAACAAAATTTTTCTATAGAAAATTTTTTGTTATAACAAAATTTTTCTATAGAAAATTTTTTGTTATAACAAAATTTTTCTATAGAAAATTTTTTGTTATAACAAAATTTTTCTATAGAAAATTTTTTGTTATAACAAAATTTTTCTATAGAAAGTTTTTTGTTATAACAAAATTTTTCTATAGAAAATTTTTTGTTATAACAAAATTTTTCTATAGAAAATTTTTTGTTATAACAAAATTTTTCTATAGAAAATTTTTTGTTATAACAAAATTTTTCTATAGAAAATTTTTTGTTATAACAAAATTTTTCTATAGAAAATTTTTTGTTATAACAAAATTTTTCTATAGAAAATTTTTTGTTATAACAAAATTTTTCTATAGAAAATTTTTTGTTATAACAAAATTTTTCTATAGAAAATTTTTTGTTATAACAACATTTTTCTATAGAAAATTTTTTGTTATAACAAAATATTTCTATAGAAAAATTTTTGTTATAACAAAATTTTTCTATAGAAAATTTTTTCGGTTTAATAATATTTTCTACAGACAATTTTTTGTTATAACACAATTTTTATACAAAAAATTTTTCAATTCAAAATTTTTTGTTATAATAAAATTTTTCTTTAGAAAATTTTTCGTTATAACAAAATTTTTCTTTAGAACATTTTAAGCTATAAAAAAATGTTTCTTCAGAAAATTTTTGTTATAACATAATTTTTCTACTGAAATTTTTTCCTATAACGCAATTTTTTTAGAGAAAATTTTTTGTTTCAACGAAATTTTTCTGTTTCTTTATACAAAAATGTACCAAAAATTTGACCATTGTTTACAACATGAAGGAGAGTTTCGGTTATATCATTAGTCTTTCGACAACTTCCCCTTTTTACAATTCGGCTACAAAAAAAAAATCCCAGTATTTTTCTTGTCAAGATTAAAAAAGCTTTTTCATTCATCCTTCTTAAGCTTTTGTTACAATGAGGACAATAACCTTTTAAATATTTACAAAAACAATCCATTTATATCGTATATAAAGCACCTAAGTATTTACATTATAACATTAAAACAATTAATAAAAACGCAATTAAATTTATTACAAATTTCTATAATTAACTAAAATTTTAAATAAATAATTAAAATTTAAACATTTATTTATAAAAAGTACTATAATAAGCAAAAACATAAATATTCATATTTATTGCAAAAATGTAACATTTTGTTTATAAAAGCTTTTCGCTTTTGAAAGTTTTCTTTTTCCCTTACCCATTTTTTCAAGGGGACTGAGGTATTTGCTTGCAAATAAAATTTAGTTTATGTGAGTGTGCCTGTATTTAATAGCGTCTGTTTATATATTTTGTTGGGTGTATGTATGTGTGTGTGAGTTAGGATGAAGCATAAAATCAGGCAAGTAAATAAGCAACAAGTTGATAGTTTCTTTTAATCATGTTTATGAGATATTCATTATTGCTGCTGCTCTTGATGTTCTATTTTTAAGAGTATACGAAACGGATAAGTGTCACAGCGTTTTTCACTTAAAGCGAGTAAGGATTCAATATTTTTTTTCATTTAATAATAAAATGTAATCGATTTTAAGTTAGTTATGGTGTATTCAATTTAACATCTAGGTTATAGATTTTACAGATACATGTGTAAAAATATGCAGTTGACTTATCAATCATTTCAAATAAAAACTGCTACAGCCAGACACTAAGACTAAACACATATTTTAAATAGGTAATTTTTTTTAGAAATAATCCTGAATAGAAAGCCTTTCAGCTTGAAAGGGGATAAGTTTTCTTCATTTAAATTTAGTTATAATTTGTGTTCTTTATAAAGGATATTCTTTGGGAATGATAAATGTTTTTATCCTAGTTTAATACACATACTTAAAACTTTTTAATAAAATGTTTGACATTTCATAATTTTTAAAAAAACGCATTTGGGAAAACTCCTTTTTTCGAATATGGTATTTCAAAGTTTTTACTTAAAACTAAAATAAATACACCATATAATTTTTTCACTCTAAGACCACTTCAACGACTAAAAATTACTTATCTATATATTTGCGATCGCACAAAAACTATTGGAAAAATAACTTGTTGGTACCATTAGACCACTTGATGCTCTTTTAGCAACAATTAGCCTTCTAGGGTTAATTGCATTTACTGTACGACTAAACTAACTTATTTCTACAATGTCGACTCTTGTTCAGACTTAGAGGTAATGTTTGAATATGGCTTCGCTAAATAAAGTTTTTTTTTGAGTTGACTCATTGCCTTGTCAATAGTGTTTCAGAATAAGCTTTAGTTACTAACCTTATTCTTTTTCTGGCTTTCTGTTAGAGCTAAGGGTTTTTCATTAAAATTTTAGAAAATTTTATTAAGGAACGACTTAGTATATACGTTAAAATACTTTTATATGGTCCACAGAAAGAAATCACTCAGCCATTGCTCGGATCCATAGAAAGAAATCACTCAGCCATTGCTCGGAGTCTTAAGAAAGCGACGACGAAGCTTATTTTGGTAAATCTTCTGTTTTTTTCTATGCCCTTTACCACCATAAATGCAAAGGATATTAAAAGTTTGTGCTAATGTATGTAAAGCATATATCAAACCAATAGACCCAGAATCAGTTCCGAAGTCGATCTAACGATGTCTTTTTTTCCATCAGTTTGTCTGGACCCTCTAGTAATCAAAGTACAATTTTGTTTGGTAATAGAATCCAGATTTTATAAAGCAAACTTTTTTATCAAATTTTATATCGAAACTTTTTACAAAAAAATATTACATCAAAAAATTTATATAGAAATGTTTTCTAAAAAAATAACATTTCTTTAGAAAATGTTATTAGAAATTTAATTTTGAAAATTTTCTTAGAAAAATTTTAAATCCAAAATTATCTGCAGAAAAATTTCATGTCGAAAGTTGTTTAAAAATTTTCTATAGAAAAATATTATATAAAAAATTTTTATATCAAAAATTTTTTAGAGAAAAATTCGAAGTCGAAAATCTTCTATAGAATAAATTTATATTGAAAATCTTCTATAGAATAAATTTATATTGAAAATTTTCTATAGAAAAATTTTTTGTAGAAAAATTTTATATTGAAAATTTTCTATAGAAAAATTTTATATTGAAAAATTTCTATAGAAAAATTTTATATTGAAAATTTTCTATAGAAAAATTTTATATTGAAAATTTTCTATAGAAAAATTTTATATTGAAAATTTTCTATAGAAAAATTTTATATTGAACATTTTCTATAGAAAAATTTTATATTGAAAATTTTCTATAGAAAAATTTTATATTGAAAATTTTCTATAGAAAAATTTTATATTGAAAATTTTCTATAGAAAAATTTTATATTGAAAATTTTCTGTAGAAAAATTTTATATTGGAAATTTTAATATAGAAAAATTTTATATTGAAAATTTTCTGTAGAAAAATTTTATATTGAAAATTTTCTATAGAAAAATTTTGTATTGAAAATTTTCTATAGAAAAATTTTATATTGAAAATTTTCTATAGAAAAATAATCGAAAAATCTTATATAAAAAATGTTCTAAAAAATTTTATATCGAAATTTTTCTATCAAAAATTTGTTATGAAAAAATGTTATATCAAAACTTCTCTATAAAAAGTTTTAATTTTTTTAATAAAAAAAAATTACATCAAGAATCTTTAAGGAAATTTAATATATAAAATCTTCCAAACAAAAATTCTAAAAATAAAATTTTCTATAAAATAATTTTATATCGATAATGGTATATCAAATGTTATATGAATTGATTTGTACAAAAAAATTTTATAATGAAACTTTCTGTAGAAAAATTTTGTATCAAAATTTTCTACAGAAAATTCCATATCGAAAATTTTCTATAACAAAATTTCATATCGACAATTTTCTATACATAAATTTTGAATGAAAATTTTATATCGGAAATTTTTCATAGAAAAATTATATATCAAAAGTTTACTGTAAAAAAATTTCATATCAAACATTTTCTATAAAACAATTTAATATCGAAAATTTTCTATTAAAAAATTTGATATTACAAATTTTTTAGAGAAAAATTTTTTGTTTGTTTGAAGTGTTATTTGTAAATTTAGTAATAATGCAAGGTTTTCGATCTGTCTAAATTGGGGATAATCCTCCTGAAGAGATGGCTTAACCAACCATCGAAACGCGTCGAGGAATTTGGTTTCTCCGCAAACATTTTTTGGCTTTTTATCAATAAATTGGTCTGTTACATTACATAAATAAATGTAACAGATTTGGGATCAATGCGAATACTCTTCTTTTTGAAGAAAAATATATCAAAAATTTTGCATAGAAAAATTATATAGCAAAACTAGAAAAAATTTATATCGAAATTTTTTTTATAAAAAAAATTTGACATCAAAAATTTTTTAGAAAAAAATTTTATATTAAAAATGTTCCAGAAAAAAATTTTATATTAAAAATTTTCTAGAAAAATATTTTATATCAAAAATTTTCTAGACAAAAATGTTCCATAGAAAAATTTTATATTGAACATTTTATATAAAAACATTTAACATTGAAAATTTTCTATAGAAAAATTTTATATCGAAAATTTTCTATAGAAAAATTTTATATCGGAAATTTTCTATAAAAAAATTTGATATTAAAAATTTTTTAGAGAAAAATTTTGTGTAGAAAAATTGTATATCAAAAATTTTTATAAAAAAATTAATTTAAAAAATTTTTTATAAAAAAAAATTTGACATTAAAAATTAAAAAAAAAAAAAAATTATATTAAAAATTTTCTAGAAAAAAATTTTATATTAAAAATTTTCTGGAAAAATATTTTTATTCAAAAATTTTTTAGACAAAAATATTCTCTAGAAAAATTTTATATTAAACATTTTATAGAGAAGCATTTAACATTGAAAATTTTTTATAGAAGCATTTTATATCGAAAATATTCTATAGAAAAATTTTATATCGAAAATTTTCTATAAAAATTTTTTAGACAAAAAAATTGTATAGAAGAATTGTATATCGAAAATTTTAATAGAAAAAATTCATGTCGAAATTTTTTTATTAAAAAAAATTTGACATTAAAAATTTTTTAGAAAAAAATTTTCGAGAAAAAAATTTTATATTAAAAATTTTCTAGAAATATATTTTGTGTCAAAACTTTTCTAGGCAAAAATATTCTTTAGAAAAATTTTATATTGAACATTTTATATAGAAACATTTAGCATTGAAAATTTTCTATAGAAAAAATTTATATCGAAAATTTTCTTTAGAAAAATTTCATATCAAAAAATTTCTATAGAAAAATTTGATTAAGAAAAATTTTACAATGAAAATTTTCCATAGAAAAATAAAATAATAAAATTTAAGATAGAAAAATTTAATAATTAAAGTTTTTTATAAAATATTTTATATCAAAAATTTTCTATCGAAAAATTTCATATTCAAAATTTTTTTTAAAATTGTTTGATATCGAAAATTTTTTAGAAAAAAATTTTACATCAAAATGTTTCTATAAAAAATTTCTATAAAAAAATTTCTATAGAAAAATTGATATTGATTTTCTATAGAAGAATTTGCTATTGAATACTTCGATACAAAATTTTTCTATAGAAAAATTTTTATCGAAATTTTTCGATAGAAAAATTTTTATCAAAATTTTTCGATAGAAAAATTTTTATCGAAATTTTTCGATAGAAAAATTTTTAATCGAATATATTCTTTAAAAAATTTAATATCGAAAATATTCTATAGAAAAATTTTATAATGAAAAATTTCTATAAAAGAATTTTCTATACAAAATTTTTCTACTGAAAATATTCTTTAGAAAAATTTGATATCAAAAATTTTCTAAGGAAAAATTTGATATTGAAATTTTTCTAAAGAAAAATTTGATATCGAGAATTTTCCTAAGAGAAATTTGATATCGACAATTTTCTATAGAAAAACTTAATATCGAAAATTCGATGTCAAAAATTTGCTATAGAAAATTCGGTTTTGAAAATGTTCTATAGAAAAATTTAATATCGAAAATTTTCTGCAAAAAAATTTGATATCAAAAATTTTCTATAGAAAAATTTGATATTGAAAATTTTCTATAGAAAAATTTGATATTAAAAATTATATAGAGAGTAATTTGGTATTGAATATTTTCTATATAAATATTTACTTACTTATCTACTTAAATGGCCTGTAATTACAACCTGTTTAGGTCAAAGGCCGAGCATATTTTAGAATTCCAAGCACCTCTATCTTGTGCACATATTCTCCAATTTCGTATACCAAGTTTCAAAAGATTATCTTCTACTTGGTCTTTCCATCGAAGTTTTGGAAGCCCTCTTCTACGCGTTCCCTCTGGATCATTATCGAAGACTTTTCTTGCCGGAGTATATCATATAAATATTTGATATGGAATATTTTCTATAGAAAAATTTGATATCCAAAATTTTGTATGGAGTTTTCAAAATTTTGTATGGAATAAATTGATATCAAAAATGTTCTTTAGAAAAATTTAATTTCAAATATTTTCTTTAAAAAAATTTAATATCAAAAATTCTCTTTAGAAAAATTTAATATCAAATATTGTCTATAAAAAAATTAAATTTTCTATAGAAAAATTTAATATTGAAAATTTTCTATAGAAAAAATTTATTTGAAAATATTCCATAGAAAAAATCTATATCAAGAATATTCTATAGAAAAAATTTATAACAAAAATTTTCTATAGAAAAAATTTATATCAAAAATTTTCTATAGAAAAAATTTATACGTAAATTTTTTAAAGAAAAATTATCTATCAAAAATTTTCTATATTATTCTGTTATTCTGCAGAAAAATTTTCTTTAAATTTTATTTAAAATATTTCTTATACAAATAGAAATCATTTATTTATTTAAGAACGATACTTATTGTTTGTGGTGTAGGGTATTTTATGGTCGGTCTCCAACGACTATAAACTTCTTACTTGTTTTTATATGAAATAAATTCTGAAATTTGTGAAAAATCGAAGTTATGTGAATTTATTCATTAGGAGTTATATCGAAGTAAAAAATCCTAAACATAAAAATATAAATAACTCACAAGCTTTTGAAATTAACTTATAATGAAATAAGAATTAATTTGGTCTTGCTCCGTAGGTGGATATTAGACATTAGTATTTGTATGCCAATAAGAATAAGTATATATCTAACTTACGATGCTATAGAATAAAAAAAACATTGTGATCCACACAACGTCTATGTTACCAGGAGAATGCCAAAAAAGGGTCATAATCCTTTTATATTTTGAAAATTTCCAACGGGACGAAAATCATTAATGTTGATGCTTGATGTTAAATATTAAAAATCATATACTAAAATAACCTTACAAGGAGCAGGAAGATAGAAAAGGGTCTTAACACTTGCTAACACATGACTTTTATTGGGAGCCATCAAAGCCATTCTTGTGTGTAATAATTGTTTGGTGAAAGACCATGTGACACACACTAACACATAAAATACTTTAAGCTAATATTAATGTGTATCCTAGTGATGATAGTTGTTGTAGTAGTTATGTGAAGTTATGAATATATATTTAGCAAGTTCTTTCCCAGTGATGATGATTATGATAAAATAGTGATGATAATTGTTGTTAAAGGATATATTTAATATCTTAAGAAGATTTGTTATGGCCTTATTAGTTTTCATTACTATGTCAAGGAGTTTCTTAGTTTTATTAGTAATGTAAATATGTACATAAATAAATACTTAAAATTAATTGTGATAAGAATTGCAAGAATTTAAGGCATAATTACTTGTTATATCACAGCAAGACATTTAAGAGATAAGAACAAACTTTATAATTAATTTCATCTGATAACAAAAGCTGTCTTTTTTGGAGAATATGACAGTTTTGATTACATTTATATTAATAAGTTTCATAAAACTAAAACGGTTTTCAATTTTGATGGATTTATAATTAATAATCAAATTACAATTTGATTTCAATGACTGTTTTCAATTTATATAATTAATAAACATTTCTTAGGATTTTTTAAAATTTATCTTGAAATTTAAAAATGCATTTTAGCTGGAATTTCAATTTATTTGTATTTAATTTTCTTTTTGAATTTCTCAATTTGCTATTTAAATATTTAAATAAGTGTGTACTGTTTTTTAAATGATATGTTTTTTCTTGTCGAAAAATAAATAATTAATGAGGCAAAGATGAGCCAAACAATTAAAAAACAAAGCAACTGCGAAATTTCTTAAGAATTTTAAATCAAAAACAATTAAATGCGGATAAGAAAAAATAAACAGAAAAAATTTAATTTCTATTCACCGAAATGTTAAATAGGTAAGAGGCTGACAGGTCAATGATACCATTTTTCTTAAACAAAAAGTGTATCACATATTTTTATGTCAAAAATTTCTCTATAAAAAACCTTTTATAACGAAGATTTCCCTATAGAAAAAATTCTATAAAGAAAATTTTTTTATAGAAAAAAATTTTTATTGAACATTTTTCTATAGAAAAAATTTTTAAACGAAAATTTTTCTGTGGAAAAAATTAGATAACTATATATAATTCTATAGAAAAATTCGAACATTTTTGTATAGAAAAATTTTACAACGAAAATTTTAGTTTAGAAAAAATTTTTAGACGAAAATTTTTTTTATAGAAAAAATTTTATAACGAAAATTTTTCTCTAAAAAAAATTTTATAACGAAAATTTTTCTATCGAAACATTTTTATAACGAACATTTTTATCATAGAAAAATATTTATTACGAAAATTTTTCTATAGAAAAATTTTTATGACAAAAATTTTTCAACAAAAATTTTTACAATGAAAATTTTTCAAAAAAAATTTTTACAACTAAAATTTTTCAACAAAAATTTTTACAAAAAAAATTTTTCAACAAAAATTTTTCTATAGTAAAATTTTTACAACGAACATTTTTCTATAGAAAAATTTTTACAACAAACATTTTTCTATAGAAAAATGTTTACAACCAAAATTTTTCTACAGAAACATTTTTACAACGAAAATTTTTCTATAGAAAATTTTTTTAACGAAAATTTGTCTATGGAAAAAATTTTTAACGAAAATTTGTGTATAGAAAAAATTTCTTAACGAAAATTTTTCTATATAAAAAATTTTTTAACGAAAATTTTTTTATATATGAAATTTTTTAACAAAAAATTTTCTATAGAAAAATTTTTATAATGAAAAGTTTTCTGTAGAAAAATTTTTATAACGAAAACTTTTCTATAGACAAATTTTTACAACGAAAATTTTTCTACAGAAAATTTTTTACAACAGAAATTTTCTATAGAAAAATTTTTGTTTTAAAAAATTTTTGTTTTAAAAAATTTTTCTATAGAAAAATTTTTGTTTCAAAAAATTTTTCTATAGAAAAGTTTTTGTTTTAAAAAATTTTTCTATAGAAAAATTTTTGTTTTAAAAAATTTTTCTATGGAAAAAAATTTGTTTTAAAAAATTTTTCTATAGAAAAATTTTTGTTTTAAAAAGTTTTTCTATAGAAAAATTTTTGTTTTAAAAAATTTTTCTATAGAAAAATTTTTGTTTGAAAAAATTTTTCTACAGAAAAATTTTTGTTTTGAAAAATTTTTCTATAGAAAAATTTTTGTTTTAAAAAATTTTTCTATAGAAAAATTTTTGTTTTAAAAAATTTTTCTATAGAAAAATTTTTGTTTTAAAAAATTTTTCTATAGAAAAATTTTTGTTTTAAAAAATTTTTCTATAGAAAAATTTTTGTTTTAAAAAATTTTTCTATAGAAAAATTTTTGTTTTAAAAAATTTTTCTATAGAAAAATTTTTGTTTTAAAAAATTTTTCTATAGAAAAATTTTTGTTTTAAAAAATTTTTCTATAGAAAAATTTTTGTTTTAAAAAATTTTTCTATAGAAAAATTTTTGTATTAAAAAATTTTTCTATAGAAAAATTTTTGTTTTAAAAAATTTTTCTATAGAAAAATTTTTGTTTTAAAAAATTTTTCTATAGAAAAATTTTTGTTTTAAAAAATTTTTCTATAGAAAAATTTTTGTTTTAAAAAATTTTTCTATAGAAAAATTTTTGTTTTAAAAAATTTTTCTATAGAAAAATTTTTGTTTTAAAAAATTTTTCTATAGAAAAATTTTCGTTTTAAAAAATTTTTCTATAGAAAAATTTTCGTTTTAAAAAATTTTTCTATAGAAAAATTTTCGTTTTAAAAAATTTTTCTATAGAAAAATTTTTGTTTTAAAAAATTTTTCTATAGAAAAATTTTTTAACACAAAAAAATTTTCGTTTTAAAAAAATTTCAGTAGATATTGTTGGATGGATTAAATTTGAATCAAGGATCTTTAGTGTGTTTAAATTTAAAACAAAGAATTATTCATGAATTTAATATATTTCCAATTTTAAACTGCACGTCCATTTTTTTCTAAACGTTTTAAAGCCAAAGTTTTAATTTTGGCAAAATAAAAAAAAAAAAAATATTTTTTGTATAGAGTAAGGAACTTCGAGGCTACATTTTATGTATATTAAGCAGGTGTTATAATTTTACGCCAATGTGAATTTTATCTACCAACAAAATAAATTAGACTTAAAAAAAGTTTCAGCGAACAAAGAAAAATATAAATTTCAAGCGTGAAAAATTAAAAAACAAATAAATTTAACAAGAATAAAAAAATCGAAAAAGTGACTAATTAAAAATTACTAAAAACATCAAAGCGTGACGAGGGTTTAGAACTCCAAAAACAACCCCTCTACTTGAAATGAACATAAATTCGTCATATATTCTATATAAGCAATTAGCAAATGGGTGGTTTTAGATTAAACACTTACTTATTTATATATTAAAATTTTTTTAAGGTTTTTTATTATTAAGAGTAAACAATTTATAGAGTGCGGATATTAGAAATTTTGCACCAAATTAAAAAAAAAAAATGCTTCATTTAGTTCAGTTCTATAGGGTATCATAGGTCGGTAATGACTAATTCTACATTTTTTTCTTGTATTAAAAGAAATTTATTAATAAGCATTTTAGCATTAACTAATTCAAAATAAATTCTTCATAGAAGTGTAAAATTCAAACACAAGGGGCGAAGCCCAAAAAAAATTGCCAATAAATATACAGGGAAGGTGCTAAATTAAATTTATGCACAATGAAAAAATTTCTTAAAAATATGAATGTTTAACAAACTAATTTCATATTTCATTTTTTACTTAAACAATATTGTTTTATGTTTTCAATTTTTTTAGCTTAATTTTTGACATTTTTTCTGGTTTTTTAAATACGTTAAAATATGTTGCTTTAATTATGTTAACAGTTTTTTCTTGGTAGCTAAGTGCTTTTTTTTAGCCAATACTTAAATTTTAAATTAATTCCATTCACAAGATGTCGTAAAAGTTCTATGTACTAAGTTAAAATAATTACAAAAAATATATGAAATTAATATAAAAATTTCATGTGAATACAAGAAATTTTTAAAATTTCTGTAAAAAACAAAAAATATTCGAAAAATTTTGTATAAAAATAAGTAATTTTGGAAACATTTCCTATAAAAGTAAGAAATTTTTGAAAAATTTCCTATAAAAATAAGAAATATTTGAAAAATTCCCTATAAAAATAAGAAATCCTTGAAAAATTAGTTCAAAAATAACATTTTTTTTTTTAAATTTTCTATACAAAGAAGAAATTTTGAAAAAATTTCCAATAAAAATAAAAAGTATTTGAAAAATTCCTTATAAAATAATCTTTAAAGAATTTCCTATAAAAATAAGAAAATTTTTAAAAATTCCCTATAAAAATAAATCATTTTTGAACAATTTCCTTTTGAAATAAGAAAATTTGAAAAAATTCCCTTAAGAGAGGAGAAATTTTTGAAAAATTATAATTAAATTATGAAATTTTTATAAAATTTCCAATAAAAATACGAAATTTTTGAAAAATAATTTATAATGATAAGAAGTTTTGAAAAATTAATTGGATATGAAATTTTTTAAAAATTTCCAATTAAATAGGAAATTTTTGAACAATTTCCCATACAAATAATAAATTTAAAATGGAAATTTTGAAAAATTTCTTATAAAATTAAGGAATTTTTGAAAAAATTTCTATAAAATAAAGAAATTTTTGAAAAATTTCCTATAAAAATAAGAAATATTTGAAAAATTCTCTATAAAAATAAGAAATCTTAAAAAAATGTCCTTTAAAAATAAGAAATTTTTGAAAAATTGTCTATAAAACTATGAAAGTTTTGAAAAATTTCTTATAATAATAATAAATTTTTGAAAAATATTTTTTAAAATTTTATAATTTTGAAAAATTTTCTATAAAAATATAAAATTTTTGAAATATTTCCTATAAAAAAAGAAATATTTGAAAAATTCTCTATAAAAACAACAAACTTTTAAAAAATTTCCTATTTAGTTAAGAAATTTTTCAAAAATTTCCAATAAAAATAAGAAATTTTGAAAAATTTCCTATAATAATAATAACTTTTTGAAAAATTTCCTATAAAAATAAGAAATTTTTAAAAATTATCCTACAAAAATAAGAAATTTTTGAAAAATTTCCTATAAAAATAAAAACATTTTGAAAAAATTTCTTATAAAACAAAGAAATTTTTAAAAAAAATTCCTAAAGAAATCAGAAATTTTTTAAAAATTTCCTAACAAAATAAGAAATTTTTGAAAAATGTCCTATAAAAATAAGAAATTTTTGAAAAATTTACTATTAAATTAAGCAATTTATGAAAAAATTTCCTATTAAAAATAACAAATTTTTGAAAAATTTTCTTATAAAACTAAGAAATTTTTTAAAACTTTCCTAAAAAATAAGATTTTTTTTAAGTTTCCTAGAGAAATAACAAATTTTTGAAAAATTTCCTTTAAAATAAGAAATTTTTGAAAATTTTCGTAAAAAAATAAGACATTTTTCAAAAATTTTCTATAAAATTAAGAAATCTTTAAAAAAAATTCCTCTAAACATAAGAAATCTTTAAAAAACTTCCTATCAAAATAAGAAATTTTTCAAAAATTTCCTATTAAAATAAGAAATTTTTGAAAAATTTCTTATAAAAAAAATAAATTTTTGAAAAATTTCCTATAAAAATAAGAAATTTTTGAAAAATTTCCTATAAAAATAAGAAAGTTTTGAAAAATTTCCTATAAAAATAAGAAATGAAAAATTTTCCTATAAAAATAAGAAATTTTTGATAAATTTCCTAAAACTAAGAAATTTTTTAAAAATTTCGTATAAAAACAGGAAATTTTTGAAAAATTTCCTATAAAAAAAAAAAATTTGAAAAATTTCTTATAAAAATAAGAAATTTTTGGAAAACTTTTTAATTTTTTTTTAATTCTCGAATTCCAACATCATGTTACTTCATCTGTATTAATGGGTGGTGAAAATATCGAGGAATCAGATACTCTTGATGTTCTGGGCATGAGAATTCAATGTGATGTCCGGTGGACTGAACACATTTTTCAAGTGTCGAAAGAAGCATTCAAGTGTCTCGGTTTTCTAAAACGGTGCAAGACATACTTCACTTCATCTGATCTCCTTACTATTTATACCACCTATATCCGACCGAAAATGGAATACAACTCTCATGTATGGGCCGGTGCTTCAAAGTCTATTTTGGAGCTTGACCGAGTACAGGAGAGGGCGAAGGTGCTTATTGGTGACAGTAGGGTATCCAACTCTATTGATTCACTGGAGCACCGTCGCAATGTGGGTTGTGTCACACTGTTCTATCGTTACTACTTTGGAATGTGCTCTAATGAAATCAGGGAACTCGTTCCCGAAACTAGAATTTTTTTACGCAATACACGTCTATCTGTTAGAGCTCATCCCTTCGTAGTCGATTGGCCAGTAGACAGAACAACACACTACAGAGAAAATTCATTCTTTAGCCGTACAGTTCGTATGTGGAATTTACTTCCCGCAGAAATTTTTCCTGCCAGTTGCAATATAGGAAAGTTCAAATCAAATGTCCATAAACACTACTCCATCTATCCACCCTCCCATAACCTATTTTCCTAGTTCCAACACAATGCATTGCATAAGTAGGGGTCATCCCCTGAGTGCTGGTCCTAAAAAAAAAAAAAAAAAAAAAAAAACAAAATATTTAATTTGGTGCATGATAAGAAAAAACATACAACATATTGCCATTCAAAAGTCAAACAATGTTTTGTGCATTGACCAATAAATCTATGACCTGGTATTTTTTATCCTACTCAAATTTCGTTGAAAGCCTGTTTAGCTGTAAGTATTTAATTTCATTAAAATGAAACAGTTTTTTGTTTCCCCTAAAAAAATGTTATACTTCTATTTTTTCTATTTTTCGTGTTAAATTAATTCAATTTTGTTTATCAATAATTTCCTGCTTTGTAAGGCAGTTGTTGTTGGTGGTGGTGCTTTTTACTTTTTTTTGGGCGAATTAAAATTTTGGCCAAGTGAACAGGCATGCAATTGCATGAGTCAAACCCTTGTTTTACGCTGCATTAAATTTGCGTTATTGAATGTTGCTCATTTATATTCCGGTGGATTGGCGGTAGGGGGTTAACTTTTGCATGCAACATTTTGCCAAAAATTATTTATTTGCAACGAACTGAGCAAATGATTCATGGCCATGTTAAAGGTTATATATAAAGAAACTATTTTTGGGTGAAAATTTAAATATTTTTTAAATGGAATTAACAAATTTTCTTTATCTGAAAATTGACTCATGTTAGCATTAATAACTGTGAGTCATATTTAGAGTTTTTTCAGTAATTAATTTAATGGAAAGACTTGAAAAAGTGAAATAAAAATACATAATTCCTCGTAGTAAAATTGAACGAATTTTCACAAGCCTGGCTGTGACTAACACCAATTATAAGAAATTTTTAGAAAGTTAATAAAAATCATACATTTTTTATTTATATAGCAAATTTTTCAAAAATTTGTTATGTTTATAGGAATTTTTTTAAAAATTTCATATATTTATAGGAAATTTTTCAAAAATTTCTTATTTTTATATGAAATTTCTCAAAAATTTCTTATTCTTATAGGAAACTTTTCAAAAATTTCTTATTTTTAAAGAAAATTTTTCAAAAATTTCTCATTTTTATAGGAAATTTTTCAAAAATTTCTTATTTTTATAGGAAATTTTTCAAAAATTTCTTCTTTTTATAGGAAATTTTTCAAAAATTTGTTATTTTTATAGGTACTTTTTCAAAAATTTCTTATTTTTAAAGGAAATTTTTCTAAAATTTCTTATTTTTATAGGAAATTTTTTCAAAAATTTCTAATATTTTAGGAAATTTTTCAAAAATTTTTCAAAAATTTGTTATTTTTATAGGTAATTTTTCAAAAATTTCTTATTTTAAAGGAAATTTTTCTAAAATTTCTTATTTTTATAGGAAATTTTTCAAAAATTTGTTATTTTTATAGGTAATTTTTCAAAAATTTCTTATTTTTAAAGGAAATTTTTCTAAAATTTCTTATTTTTATAGGAAATTTTTCAAAAATTTCTTATTTTTATAGGAAATTTTTCAAAAATTTCTTATTTTTATAGGAAATTTTTCAAAAATTTCTTATTTTTATAGGAAATTTTTCAAAAATTTCTTATTTTTATAGGAAATTTTTCAAAAATTTCTTATTTTTATAGGAAATTTTTCAAAAATTTCTTATTTTTATAGGAAATTTTTCAAAAATTTCTTATTTTTATAGGAAATTTTTCAAAAATTTCTTATTTTTATAGGAAATTTTTCAAAAATTTCTTATTTTTATAGGAAATTTTTCAAAAATTTCTTATTTTTATAGGAAATTTTTCAAAAATTTCTTATTTTTATAGGAAATTTTTCAAAAATTTCTTATTTTTATAGGAAATTTTTCAAAAATTTCTTCTTTTTATAGGAAATTTTTCAAAAATTTGTTATTTTTATAGGTAATTTTTTAAAAATTTCTTATTTTTAAAGGAAATTTTTCTAAAATTTCTTATTTTTATAGGAAATTTTTTCAAAAATTTCTAATATTTTAGGAAATTTTTTCAAAAATTGCTAATATTTTAGGAAATTTTTCAAAAATTTTTCAAAAATTTGTTATTTTTATAGGTAATTTTTCAAAAATTTCTTATTTTTAAAGGAAATTTTTCTAAAATTTCTTATTTTTATAGGAAATTTTTCAAAAATTTCTCATTTTTATAGGAAATTTTTCAAAAATTTCTTATTTTTATAGGAAATTTTTCAAAAATTTCTTATTTTTATAGGAAATTTTTCAAAAATTTCTTATTTTTATAGGAAATTTTTCAAAAATTTCTTATTTTTATAGGAAATTTTTCAAAAATTTCTTATTTTTATAGGAAATTTTTCAAAAATTTCTTATTTTTATAGGAAATTTTTCAAAAATTTCTTATTTTTATAGGAAATTTTTCAAAAATTTCTTATTTTTATAGGAAATTTTTCAAAAATTTCTTATTTTTATAGGAAATTTTTCAAAAATTTCTTATTTTTATAGGAAATTTTTCAAAAATTTCTTATTTTTATAGGAAATTTTTTAAAAATTTGTTATTTTTATAAGTAATTTTTCAAAAATTTCTTATTTTTAAAGGAAATTTTTCTAAAATTTCTTATTTTTATAGGAAATTTTTTCAAAAATTTCTAATATTTTCGGAAATTTTTCAAAAATTTTTCAAAAATTTGTTATTTTTATAGGTAATTTTTCAAAAATTTCTTATTTTTAAAGGAAATTTTTCTAAAATTTCTTATTTTTATAGGAAATTTTTCAAAAATTTCTTATTTTTATAGGAAATTTTTCAAAAATTTCTTATTTTTATAGGAAATTTTTCAAAAATTTCTTATTTTTATAGGAAATTTTTCAAAAATTTCTTATTTTTATAGGAAATTTTTCAAAAATTTCTTATTTTTATAGGAAATTTTTCAAAAATTTCTTATTTTTATAGGAAATTTTTCAAAAATTTCTTATTTTTATAGGAAATTTTTCAAAAATTTCTTATTTTTATAGGAAATTTTTCAAAAATTTCTTATTTTTATAGGAAATTTTTCAAAAATTTCTTATTTTTATAGGAAATTTTTCAAAAATTTCTTATTTTTATAGGAAATTTTTCAAAAATTTCTTATTTTAATAGGAAATTTTTCAAAAATTTCTTATTTTTATAGGAAATTTTTCAAAAATTTCTTATTTTTATAGGAAATTTTTCAAAAGTTTCTTATTTTTATAGGAAATTTTTCAAAAATTTCTTGTTTTTGTTTAAAATTATTCAAATATTTCTTATTTATATAGGAGATTTTTCAAAAACTTCAAATTTTTGAAAGAAACTTGTAGAAAATTTTTCAAAAATTTCTTATTTTAAAAGGAAGTGTTTCAAAAATTTCTTACTTTTATAGGAAATTTTAAAAAATTTTCTTTTTTTATAGGAAATTTTTTTAAAAATGTCTCATTTTTATAGGAAATTTTTCAAAAATTTCTTATTTTGATTAGATTGTTTTCAAAAATTTCTCATTTTTATAGGAATCTTTTTAAAAATTTCTTATTTTTATAGGAATCTATTCAAAAATTTTAAATTTTTATAGGAAATATTTCAAAAGTTTCTTAGTTTTGTACAAAATTTTTCAAAAATTTCTTAGTCTTTAGCAAATTTTTCAAAAATATCTTATTTTGATAGAAAATTTTTCAATAAATTTCTTATTTTTACACAAAAAAAAAACATTTTTTGAAGTTTTTTATTTTTTAGGAAATTTTTATTATTTTTATAGGATATTTTTATAAAGTTTTTATTGTTTTTTTTTTCAGTTAAATCTTAAATAAAAAATTATTTAGAATTTACCAAAAATATTAAAGCAATACCTAAACTTTAACATTGAGGTAACATCAACATATTTTTGTATATACAAAATAAAACCATTAAATATTTGGCTGTCATTTGTTACAGACCCGCATTTTATTTTATTTAATTTTATGTACTTTTTTTTAATACATACAGAAATATCCTCTTTTGTGCCTTTTCGCTTCCCCTTATCAAATGTTTGTTTTCTCATACATACAATATTACAACATAAGCAGAAGCATATGTTTTGTGTCTGTGTAATTTTTTTTTTTTTTGTTCTTTTCTAAAAATCCTTGTAAACACTTATTTACTCACACACAATCTCCTAATGCTCTTCGCCAATTTACCACAAAAAAATTAATTTTCATATAAAAATGAGCCAAAAAAAAAAAAAACAACAAAAAAAGTGTGTAGTCTGAGAAGGAAAAAAATGTGTACAAAAACTCCAAATGTATTTAGAAAAATTTGCTGTTTTCATATGTGTCAGGATCAACAGGACATTTTCAGAAAATTTTGCGTGCGTGTTATCAGAATTGTACGGGTGTATTGTATTTGATTCATTCAGGTACATTTGTTAAATGTTTCAAATGTTTGTCGCTGATACCTTTAAAGTGAGGGAGAAAACTTGTTCAACAGAGCTTTTTAGGAAAGTTGAGTCCATCTGTTTCTATATCTTCAAAATATTTTTTTTAGATATTGATAAAATGAAAATATTTGCTGCCCTCGACCAACTGTGAGCCAAATTTTTATATTATTTTAATATTTTCTATATATTTTGGTATATTTATGCCATTTTTAGTTTAATATGGAAGCTAGGGATTAAAAATTGTCATGAATCGGGACAGGTCGATAAAGTTTTATACAAAGCTCATCTTTGCTTATGCTTAGTATTATAATTATATTATGTCTTTTTCCTTGTACGATAAAATACCTGGTGATTTGCCATCCACTGTTAAACCTTATACACGTGTTGGTTTATGTCATGGTGTATGTCAGAGTTCTCATTTTCATTATTTTGACTAATTATTCCCTACACCACCACTGCTGTGAAAAATACCAGCATATTGCGTTAGTGTTTAATTTTGTAACGTCAAGAAATATTGATCTGAAAAGTAGAGTCAGAATTTCTTTCTTAGTCGTTTTAATGTCGTCTTTTCTGTCCCTTGTCCATTATGCTATCTGTCTCTCCATTATTCCGTATGATTTAAGAATACACATAGAAATAATAATATATAGAAAAAGTTTTCTATAGAAACACAAACAAGTTTTTGAACCAAAAAAAAACTTTCTATAGAAAAATATTTGTAACACAAAAAAATTTCCATAAAAAAATTTTTGCAACACAAAAAATTTCCTACAAAAAAATGTTTGTAACACAAAAAATTTTCTATAGCAACATTTTTGTAACACAAAAAATTTTCTATAGAAAAATTTTCTTAATACAAAAAATTTTCTATAGAAAAATCTTTGTAACACAACAAATTTTCTATAGAAAAATTTTTGTAACAAACAATTTTCTATAGAAAAATTTTTGTATCACAAAAAATTTTCTATAGAAAAACTTTTGTATCACAAAAAATTTTCTATAGAAAAATTTTTGTAACACAAAAAATTTTCTATAGAAAAATTTTTGTATCACAAAAAATTTTTGTATCACAGAAAATTTTCTATAGAAAAATTTTTGTATCACAGAAAATTTTCTATAGAAAAATTTTTGTATCACAAAAAATTTTCTACAGAAAAATTTTTGTATCACAAAAAATTTTCTATGGTAAAATTTTTGTATCACAAAAAATTTTCTATGGTAAAATTTTTGTATCACAAAAAATTTTCTATGGTAAAATTTTTGTATCACAAAAAATTTTCTATAGAAAAATTTTTGTATCACAAAAAATTTTCTATAGAAAAATTTTTGTATCACCAAAAATTTTCTATAAAAAATTTTTGTATCACAAAAAATTTTCTGTGGAAAAATTTTTGTATCACAAAAAATTTTGTAAAGAAAAATTTTTGGAATTGTTAGAAGAATTTTTGTATCACAAAAAATTTTCTATAAAAAAATGTTTGTATCACAATGAATTTTCTATAGAAACATTTTAGTTTTACAAGAATTTTTCCTTAGAAAAACTTTTGTTTAATTTTTTCAATTTTTCTATAGAAAAATCTTCACTTTATGAGGCAAAAATTGTTAAAATGCTTGTAAATCTGAAGATAATGGCAGTATTAAGTTTGTTTTTTGCATATATAATTCTAGTTTGCATTTCGCCCTAGCTCTCATATAAAACTTGGGAAAATGTTTGTGTAATGTCAAGATTTGACAAATATTTGTCTTTATGCATTAAAAAGAAAACAGTTTTGATATAATTGGTGAAGGGTATCGTATGGTCGTCTTGACCAACTATAGCATTTTCTTACTTCTTTCATTTTGTTCATATGTTGTTACTATAATTGTAGCTCGAATTCCTTTTTTTTCGTTTGGTTTTTGTCTCTGCTGCTAGTGCGTTATTATGGTATAAATGTTATATGAATGTGACAGTTACCAAATGTATGAATATGAATATATGTGTGCGAGTGTGAGTGTTTGTAACAGAGTTAATACCCTCTGATTAATTAACACTGCGGAAGTATGTAGGTTAAAATAAATGCGTGTTTTTTTATGTCTTAAATAGATCTTCTTTTATTTAATATTTTTTTCCTGGGGAAAAATGCAAATAACGAAAAAATTAAATAAAGTGTGAGAAATGTATCATCCATAGATAAAGCATTTAAGAATTACGTATACGAGTATAATATATTAAAATGTAAAAAAAGCTAAAACGATTTGACTTTTTCTTTAAATGTAAGTGTGCATATATTTTTTTTATTTCGCTTGACTTTACAGCCTTAATGAGTCACCCTGACAGGCGAAGGATATGAGCGACTAATCCCTCATTGCGTATTTTAGTGCGCGCTACCGCCTTTCCACTTTGGTTTATGTTTTTCTTTTTACATTTTATTTAATGGCAAATTGTAACAGAATTAAATGAAAATGAACAGGGAAAAAATTTTCTTTTAATGCTTATTTATGAGTCTCCAACTGCAGCTGTTTTTACGTTAGCCCCGTAAATGAAAAGAAAAAAAATGTTGGTCCTTGCAGGACAGTGGAAAACTTTTTACAAATGTTTTATTTTCTAGCAATTTTTTTTAAATAATCCCTAATTTTATATGTATTTTGCGAAAGACTTGTTTTTCTTCACAAAATTAAATGGTTTTTGTATTTCCTTATTTTGCTTTACTGTTCTCAATGTATGTATATGTGTTACTTCCGGTATCAGTGTTCTCTTGCCAAACTTAAATTAGGGATTAAGTAATAAAAAATTATAACAATTTTTAGCATAAAATTTTGCTAAAACAAAAAAATATTTAAATAACTTTTTCCGACACATTCAACGTTACCATTTTCATCTTCTCATCCGCCTTTTTTCAATTCTGGTCATTTTGTCTTCCGTGTCCGTCCGCCATGACCGTTTCAATGCCGCTCTCGCTCTGCTCGGCATTTTATGACAATGCAAATTAAGTCAAGTTTATTACCGGTTTTATAACCTCAATGCTTTCTATACATATATTTATTGTTTGAACAGAATCTAGGCTGAGAGTAGTTATTCCTGCTGAAAATAAGAGAATATGAAAATTTGTGATTGTATGAGCGTTTTACAGACAAAGCCCCAACGCATTGCAAAAATCTTGTTTTAATATATTTTTTATTCTGAGTATATATGTAAGTGTGTGTGTTTCACTAGCGCTTTGGTTTTATATTAAAAGTGCTGGTATATTTTGATTTTATACTTTTAAATTTCTGTATTATTTGATAACCTTGGCTTTATGCAAACATTTATTTAGTGTTTAAATACTGATTATGCAGTAAGTGAAAGTGTACGGGTATATATATATAAAACAAATGCATAAAAAAATTCAAAGCAGTTTGTTCATGTCCAACCCCAGACAGAGATTTTCAACGCAATACTAATTTAAAAAAAAATTTTGTATCACAAAAATTTTTGTATTAAACAAATTTTCTATTGAAAATTTTTTATATCACAAAAAATTATCTATAGAAAAGTGTTTGCATCACAAAAACTGTGAGATGTTTGTTACAAAAAATTTTCTATACAAAAACAAAATACAAAAACTTTTCCATAGAAAATTTTTTGTGATACAAAAATTTTTCTATAGAATATTTTTTGTGATCCAAAATTTTGTTGTGACACAAAAATCTCTCGAAAAAAATTTTTTGTGATACAAAAATTTTTCTTTATAAAATTTTTTGTGTTACAAAAATTTTTCTATAGAAAATTTTTTCTGGTACAAAAATTTACTATAGAAAATTTTGTGTGATACAAAAATAGAAAATTGTTTGTGATACAAAAATGTTTCTAAAGAAAATGTTTTGTGATACAAAAATGATTCTATAGAAAATTTTTGTGTTACAAACATTTTTCTATAGAAAATTTTTTGTGTTACAAAAATTTTTCTATAGAAATTTTTTTTGTTACAAAAATTTTTTTGTAGAAAATTTTTTGTGATACAAAAATTTTTTTATAGAAAATTTTTTGTGATACAAAAATTATTCTATAGAATATTTTTTGTGATACAAAAATTTTTCTATAGAAAATTATTTATGATACAAACATTTTTTGTGATACAAAAAATTTTCTATACAAAATTTTTTGTGTTACAAAAATTTTTCTATACAAAATTTTTTGTGTTACAAAAATTTTTCTATACAAAATTTTTTGTGTTACAAAAATTTTTCTATACAAAATTTTTTGTGTTACAAAAATTTTTCTATACAAAATTTTTTGTGTTACAAAAATTTTTCTATAAAAAATTTTTTGTGATACAAAAATTTTTCTATAGAACATTTTTTTGTGATACAAAAATGTTTCTGTAGACAATTTTTTGTGATAGCAAAAATAGAAAATTTTTTGTGGTAAAATTTTTTTTTGTGATAGAAAGATGTGTATCTAAATTTCTTGTCTATTTGCTCCCTGCTTTAGTTGAATGCATTTACATTCGCTTTAAAAAGCATTTATGCAAATTGTCTATAATAACATTAACTTTAAATGAGCTGAAAAAAATCAAAATAATTAAGCGAATATATAGCACGCGGATTTTTCTAAATTTAAAAAAAACCTTGTATTTATATTACCTGTTTATTTTAAAATGCTTTAGAAATAATGCGTAAAAAATAAACAAGGCTTAAGAGGTAATTTGTTAATTTAAATTGTTTTGTTTTTATTGATTTGTTGCAATTAGATTTAGTTATTTATATATTTTAATAAAATTATAAATATTTAAAAATATTTATTATTTGTTATTATAAGGCTTAAGGTATTAAAATGTTATATGTTTTTTTGATAAAAAGTTAAATAAGTGTATTTAAGGCTTTAAAGATTAGAGAAATGTTTGTTGTGGGAAGTTGTTATGGGTACATTAGGCGTATGAGTATTAAAATTGTATGAATTGATGTGGGTATTAATCATACGCATAGGTACCCTCTATATTCAATTATTCAATCATACGTTGCAATGATTTGGATTAAATATACCTAAAGGTGTAAGTAGTGAATTTCTAAATGTTTAGTAAAATAATAAAGTATGAGCTAGGAATATATAAGTGTTAGCAATTTGAAATTTGGAATTTAGATAAAAAAGAAGTAGGCTTTGCAGATTTTAAGTATAATATCGATTTCATGTAAAAATATTAACAATAATTTAGACAATAAATGCTTTATACTAAAGAATGAGAAATATAAAGAGTGACTTTTGTGTTGTTCAATAATCTAATTGTAAACATGTACGTATTCTTGTTTTTCCAAAGGGAAATGTACCCCCCTATGGTTTTGTCCCTTATGTGAGTAACATTTGATCAATCTCAATTAAATTTGTAAGAGCCAAGAAGCCATCCAGATGAATAATATTTAGTTTATGATTTCCCATACAAACATATCTAATTAATTTTTTTATACAAAATACCAAATAATATGTATGCCAATAAACAAATTTATTTATTTGCTAACATTTGCATAATATTTTATTAATAAGCCTATAAATTGAATATCATTTACCAAAATGAAATTAAATATAAAAAAATACTACCTAAATAAAATAAAATATATTTATAGATAAGAAAACTTTTCAAATATTTATAAATTTGGTAGAGGTGTATGAGTTTCTTTATTTTCTTCAATATAAGCAAATGAAAGTGCGAATATTTGATTTTTTCTTAGTATATGTTTAAGAAATGTTTCTTTTTTTTTTTTTGATCAGCAAAATGAATCCCATAGCAATTGACCTAATTTTTTTCAAAGATATTTTGTATTCAGTTGGTTCTTACTTAGAGCAAGTTAAGAGATGTGTAGTAAATTGAAAAAATATACAAACCAGAAACTTTATTTGCAGATATACATATTTTTTTATCATATTTTTGCATTCAGTTTGATATTATAAATAATTGTGTATTTTTATGATATCTTGTGTTATTTTAGATGAACTTTAGTAAAAAGTAATTATCAATGGAAATGATCTAATTGCATGATCTTTGTATTACAGTCATGTTCAATAGGGCTTTTATTTTTTTTAAGAAAAAAAGGTAAATAATTATCAATTTCTAGTTCATGCCTCATATTGTCATAAGTGTAAAAAAGCTGTTTGCGTTATAGTCGAAGGTCATCAAACCAAGCGGTAATAATATTTAAAGTATCAATCTCGTTTCTGCTGTTGGGTAAATTATCATTTGATATGATTTTTTATACCTAAATTAATACTTAAAAACTCGCCTTTCAATTTAACTAATGTTCGGTCGTTAACACTTCAATGTCTGGTTTATTTATAAACTTATTTTTTTTTACAAATTTCTTTATTCAACCTTTTTATGCAAACAGCAATTATCCTAACTTTGAAAATGAATTTGAATATTAAATGTAAGTGAGTGAATGAAAAAATCAAAAAATCAATCAATAAAAGGATAAAAATACATATAAGACACTTAGTTTTTAACAAAACTCGTGCCAGGGATAAACATAACAACAAATAAGCCAATAAATATAAAAGAACTGAATTCTAATATGGGAAATAAATTATTAAAATGAAAAACATTTGAACATCTGCAAGTAATTATACTCATTACCGAATGTTTTTTTTTTGAGAATTCTTCACTTTTTGCCAAATTTTATGGCCAATATTAAAGTATATACACATATATGTGCACACATACACAATTGAAATCAATATCAAAACGAATAACACATTTTCATTTGTCTGTCTGTATGAGTTTATTGGGGTTATTGTGTCTGTTTGTTATAAAAAATGTTTATGTATTGAATATATTGATGTGATATGTGAGAAATTGGTTTAAGTGTTTATGCATTTAAGTAACTTCAATTTAATATCCATATCAATTTATTGCTTATTTGCAAAATTTGATATTGATTTAAGAGAGAAATAAATTTGAGATTGGTCGTATTGTTTATAGTTTATATTTCTGTGAAATTTTTTTCTTTTCTTCTTTAGTATGAAAATAAAATTTTATACTTTAGTTTAGTTATACAAATTGGAAGTCAAAACAAATTTTATGGAATTTTGCAAAATTTTTGCAATAATATTTTTATCAAAAAAATTCTTTAGATTCTTTTAAGAACAAATTTTGATAATGAAAATTTTTCTAAGGAAAAAATTTTGATAACGAAATTTTTTCTAAAAAAACCATTTTAATAACGAGAAAAAATTAATAATGAAAATTTTCCTAAACAAATTTATAAAATGAACATTTTATATAAAATTTTATAACAAAAGTTTTTCTAAAGAAAAATTTTTATAATTAAATTTTACTAAAGAAAAATTTTGATAACAAACACTTAAAAAAAATTCGTATAACGATCATTTTCCTAAAAAAAATTTGATAACGAGCATTTATCTAAAGGACAAATTTTGATAACGAAATTTTTTGTAAACCAAAAAGTTTGATAACGATATTGAAAAATTTCTAAAAAGAAAATTTTGATAACAAAAACATTTCTAAAGAAGAAAATTGGATAACGAAAATTTTGAAAACTTAGATTTTTTTTAAAGAAAAAAGTTTTCTTTAGAAAAAATTTGATAACAAAAATTTTTCTAAAGAAAGATTTTTAATAACAGAAAGTTTTCTAAACAAAAAAATTTGATAATGAAAATTTTTCTAAAGAAAAAAATAGATAATGAAAATTTTGATAACTAACATTTTTTTAATGAAAAAATTTAATAACAAAAATTTTTCGAAAGAAAAAATTTCGATAACGAAAATTTTTCCAAAAAAAAAATTTCGATAACGAAAATTTTTCTAAAGAAAAAATGTCAATAACAAAAATGTTTCTAAAGAAAAAATTTCAATAACGAACATTTTTCAAATTTTCGTTAAAAAATTTTTTCTATAGAAAAATTTTCGTTAAAAATTTTTTTTATTAGAAAAATTTTCGTTAAAATTTTTTTTGTTAGACAAATTTTTGTTAAACAAATTTTTTTATATAGAAAAATTTTCGTTAAACAAATTTTTTTATATAGAAAAATTTTCGTTAAAAAAAATTTTCTTAAAAAAGATTTTTCTATAAAAAATTTTCTTAGAAAAGATTTTTCTTCAGAAAAAATAGAAAAATTTTTCATAAAAATATTTTTCTATAGAAAAATTTTTTTCTGTAGAAAAATTTTCGTTAAAAAAATTTTTCTGTTTAAAAATTTTCGTTAAAAAATTTTTTCTATAGAAAAATTTTCGTTAAAAAGTTTTCTCTTTAGAAAAATTTTCATTAAAAAGTTTTCTTTTTAGAAAAATTTTCGTTAAAAAATTTTCTCTATAGAAAAATTTTTGTTAAAAAATTTTTTCTATAGATAAATTTTCGTTAAAAAATTTTTTCTATAGAAAAATTTTTGTTAAGAAATTTTTTCTATACAAAAATTTTCGTTAAAAAATTTTTTCTATAGAAAAATTTTCGTTAAATAATTTTTTCTGAAGAAAAATTTTCGCTATAAAATTTTTTTCTGCAGAAAAATTTTCGTTAAAAATTTCTTTTGTAAAGAAATTTTTATTAAAAATTTTTTCTACAGAGAAATTTTCGTTAAAAATATTTTCCATAGAAAAATTTTCGTCAAAAATTTTTTCTATAGAAAAATTTTCGTTAAAATTTTTTTCTATAGAGAAATATTCGTTAAAAATTTTTTCCTTAGAAAAATTTTCGTTAAGAAAAATTTTCCAAAGAAAAATTATATTAAAAATTTTTTTTCCAAAAAAAAATTTTCTTTAAAAAAATATTTGCATTGAAAAATGTTCTTTAACAAATTTTTTCTATAGAGAAATTTTAACTGCTTTCAAAAAATGTTCGTTAAAAAATTTTTTATTTTTAAAAATTTTGCGTTAAAAAATGTTTTCTATAAAAAAAAATTTCGTTAGAAAATTGTTAAAATTTTGTCATAAAAATATTTTCATTACAAATTTGGTACTATTTTTATGGATTAACAAAAGACATAACCCCAATTTATTTCTCTGCCTGGCTACCACAAATCCACATTAAAATATAAATTTTCAATTTAAATATTTATGTAGGTATGTAAATGTGGAAGTTGAAAATTTTTCAGTCACGTTTAACTAAAATTAATTACTTACTACGTTATCATAACTACTCTCCTCTATATATCAACTGACAAAGGG
>OW121741.1:119058063-119080563 GCA_933228675.1 Stomorhina lunata | reverse complement strand
AGTAAAACTTTTCATTACCAAATAATGATTTAAACAGTTAAACTATTGAACACGAACTACTTACTCATTCGCTGTTTAAGTCATTACATTAACATGGGGATGTCATTGGATCCAAGTACTTACCAATTGCAGAAATGTTATGACTTGGGTAAGTAATTTGAAAGCAACAACAACAACAGCAACAACTTTTTTGTTGTTGTTTTATTAAAAACATATATTTTTAAACGAAATACAAAATTTTTTTTATGATCCCATGGGGGCTCGAACCCAGACCCTCCGACTGCTAGGCAGAGCCTCTTCCACTGAGCTACTTCATATGTTGAAAACTTAGCAGCTTATAATTAATATAAACAATTTTTATTTTTAGATCCAAAATCATGTGAAAATAACTTTGTTTTTCCCTGCTTTTTTTGCTTTGTTGTAATTTTTGGAAAAATATTTTTATACGATTTTTTGTAATTATTTTAGAACTTTTTTAAAATTATTTTAAAACTTAAAAAATTTAAATCTTCTTTTTTGTATAAGTTTTTACATAAGATTGACTCTTACTTACTTAAATGTTACAACCTGTTAAGGTCAAAGTCCGAGCATATTTGAGAATTCCATGGATTTCGATCTTGTGCAAATATTCTCCAATTCTATAGGCCAAGCTTTGAAAAATGTTCCTCTACTTGGTCTTTCTATCGAAGTTTCGGACATCCTCCTCTAATATTAGGTAGTGGGACATTTCAATTCTAATTTTATCCTCTTCATTGTATTTTTTTTCAAGAGAGGGTTACTAGCCCATAATCCCAACCCATCTTTACCGATCTTATGGGACAACTCTCGGAAGATGTTAACTCACAATATTAATGGGTGTTAAACTAGCTCCTCGGGTGATACCATGAGGATGTGTGTGTCCACAGTTGAGATGAAGGATGACCCAGATAAGTTGGGCTTACCAAGTTAAGACCAATTACAATCGTGTTTGGTATTCAACATCCCCTACATAATCAAAATTGACTCATGATGGTATTTTTTCATTAACGTGAGTTAGTTTTACAAATTTTTTTTACAGAAGATAATATTTAAGTTCTTAAAATTCAAAAATCATTTAAAAAGACTCTTTTAATAAAAAAAAAACTAAAAAAAATTGTTGCCCTTGGTGGGATTTGAACCGGGGCCATTCAGTTTAAATTAACATCTTAATTACAAATAAGTACTTCTGTAATAACTTATTATTTATTCGGATGGTATGTTGTAGTCGTTACAAGGTAACCAGTTATCAGTGTACTTGCCATTACCAAAGTTTTGCTGGGGAGATTAATTTTTGTACAGGAAATTTTTTCAAAACTGATTATTTATCTACAGAAAATTTTTGAAACAAATTTAAAAAAATTTCTTATTTTTATAGAAAACTTTTTCAAAAATTTCTTATTTTTATAGGAAATTTTTCAAAAAATTTCTCGTTTTTATAGCAAAGTTTTCAAAAAAATTTTATTTTTACAGGAAATTTTTCAAAAATTTCTAATTTTTGTAAGAAAATTTTTACAAAATTTGTTATTTTTATAGAAAATTTTTCAAAAATTTCTTATTTTTAAAATTTCTCATTTTTATACGAATTTTTTCAAAAATTTCTTATCTATACAGGAACTTTTTTGAAAATTTCTTATATTTTTAGCAAATTAAAAAAAAATAGGAATTTTTTAAAAAATTTCTTATTATATAGAAAATTTTTAAAAATATTTTATTTTTATAGAAAATTTTTCAAAAATTTCTTATTTTTTAAAGGAAATTTTTTGAAAATTTCTTATTTTTGTAGAAAAATTTTAAAAAATTTCATATTCTTATATCAAAATTTTCAAAATTTCTTATTTTTTAAAGGACAGTTTTTAAAAATTTCTTATTTTTATAGAAAAATTTTCAAAAATTTCTTGTTTTTATTTGAATTTTTCCAAAAGTTTCTTATTTTTATATGAAAATTTTTAAAGATTTCTTATTTCTATCAAAAGTTTTTCACAAATTAGTAGAAAATTTTTAAAAAATTTCTTATTTTTATAAGAAATGTAAAAACATTCTTATTTTTATAGAAAATTTTTCTTATTTTTATATTAAGTTTTTCATTATTTCTTATGTTTTTAGGAAAATTTTCAAAAACTTCTTATTTCTATAGGAAATTAAAAAAATATATTTTATTTTATAGGAAATCTTTCAAACATTTATTTTTAAAAAAATGTTAAAAATTTCTTATTTATGCGAAAAGTTTTTCAAAAATTTCTTATATATGTAGCAATTTTTCACAAATGTCTTATTTGCATACGAAATTTTTTTAATGTCTAATTTTTATATGAAATTTTTCAATAATTTCTTATTTTTATAGAAAATTGCTTATTTTTATAGGAAATTTTTCAAAAATTTCCTATTTTTATATGAAATTTTTCAAAAATTTCCTATTCCTATAGAAATTTTTTCAAAAATTTCCTATTCTTATAGAAAACTTTTCTAAAATTTCCTATTTTTATAGGAAATTTTTCAAAAATTTCCTATTTTTATAGAAATTTTTTCAAAAATTTCCTATTTTTATAGGAAATTTTTCAAAAATTTCCTATTTTTATAGGAAATTTTTCAAAAATTTCCTATTTTTATAGGAAATTTTTCAAAAATTTCCTATTTTTATAGGACATTTTTCAAAAATTTCCTATTTTGATAGGAAATTTTTCAAAAATTTCCTATTTTTATAGGAAATTTTTCAAAAATTTCCTATTTTTACAGGAAATTTTTCAAAAATTTCCTATTTTTATAGGAAATTTTTCAAAAATTTCCTATTTTAATAGGAAATTTTTCAAAAATTTCCTATTTTTATAGGAAATTTTTCAAAAATTTCCTATTTTTATAGGAAATTTTTCAAAAATTTCCTATTTTTATAGGAAAATTTTCAAAAATTTCCTATTTTTATAGGAAATTTTTCAAAAATTTCTTATTTTGATAGGAAATTTTTCAAAAAATTCCTATATTTATAGGAAATTTTTCAAAAATTTCCTATTTTTATAGGAAATTTTTCAAAAATTTCCTATTTTTATAGGAAATTTTTCAAAAATTTCCTCTTTTTATAGGAAATTTTTCAAAAATTTCCTATTTTTATAGGAAATTTTTCAAAAATTTCCTATTTTTATAAGAAATTTTTCAAAAATTTCCTATTTTTATAGGAAATTTTCCAAAAATTTCCTATTTTTATAGGAAATTTTTCAAAAATTTCCTATTTTTATAGGAAATTTTTCAAAAATTTCCTATTTTTATAGGAAATTTTTCAAAAATTTCCTATTTTTATAGGAAATTTTTCAAAAATTTCCTATTTTTATTGGAAATTTTTCAAAAATTTCCTATTTTTATAGGAAAATTTTCAAAAATTTCCTACTTTTATAGGAAATTTTTCAAAAATTTCTTATTTTGATAGGAAATTTTTCAAAAAATTCCTATTTTTATAGGAAATTTTTCAAAAATTTCCTATTTTTATAGGAAATTTTTCAACAATTTCCTGTTTTTATAGGAAATTTTTCAAAAATTTCCTATTTTTATAGGAAATTTTTAAAAAATTTCCTATTTTTTTAGGGAAATTTTTCAAAAATTTCCTATTTTTTTAGGGAAATTTTTCAAAAATTTCCTATTTTTTAGGAAATTTTTCAAATGTTAATTAGTATTATTGTAATGTAATGATTTAAGTAGTTCGTATTCAAAATTTTAGAAGTTTATTTTATTATTTGGTAACAAAAAATTTTGCTGGGTTGATATAATTTCTATACTCCTCTGGCAAAATTATAGTCTCTTTAGTGAAACCGAATTAAATGCTAAAAAATCTGGTCAAACTTAAAAAGTTATTAAAAACTAAATAAAAAAAATATATACATAATGATTATATTAAAGAACTTACTAACAGAAAACTCTCAATACGTGTGTTGGAAATGATAAAGCTACTTTTCTACTACGAGAAAAACAAAAAATATTACAAAAAAAAATCAGAACTCTTGAAACAGGGTTTTTAGTTACTAATTTACATGTTTAGAAAATTTTCATTAATTTTATTAAGATTTAATTTAATTTGAATAATATACGTGTATATGATATTGTATGCGGTAAAAAACCCGAGAGTTTTTAGTTTCACATTTCTTTAATTACCCTTTATTTTCCTATATATGTGCTACTAAATATTCCCAGAAATAAATTTCCCAAAGTTTTAAATTTAACAACTTCATGCATATGAAAACTAAACTTGAAATACTTATTACGTATCACACGTAATGCTGCTAACTTCATCCTGGAAAATTAGTAGGAAGTTGGTTAAGGAAATAGTTTAAATTAGTAACAAATTTATGATAATGATATCCATAGCCAAAAGGGAAATTCATGTTAGGGATAATCATGTAAAAAGAAGACAAATTCAAGTGTATTATTGGTTTTCTTGTGGCACTCATCGATGCCCTTGAAAGAAAAAATTTGAATTAAATTTCATATAAAATTTTTAATTTTTAAATTTTTATTTAACCTTTATGATGCTGTTTTTTATTAACCTTTTTTATTTGCCTACGTTAAGGGCTATCACTAGATGCTCGTAAATTTATTTCTGGAGTATTTTTCTCGAAGTAAACCAATTCTTAAAGAAGTTGAAATAAAGGATTTTTTTAACAATTTTTTATGCAAATCTATTCCCCATTTTTTTGTTTTCTCCCACACTTTAAAAAATAACTAATAGTTATGCGAATTTGTTTTTTCATTTCCATTAAACTTTAACTTGTACGAAATTTATTTAAGTATTAAAAAGAAGATAAATAAACGAAACTTTGTCGAAATGTATATACTCTACCCAAAAAATGTTGCATTCAGAATTTTCTTGGATTCATGTGGATTAACTTTTTCTTAATTTCAGCAGCTTAGTCCCAAATTTGACAAATTTGTTAATTGATAAATGACTTTATCTGAATATAGACTTCATTTAGAAATTAAAAATATTCCTAGCAAAACCTTTTTTTATGTTAACAATCTACAAAAATTTTCCATTGAAGATTTTTTATAAAAATTTTTCATTTAGAATTTTTCATAAAAGTTTTACATTAAAAATCTTTTATAAAAACATTTCATTAAAGATTTTCTAAAAAAGATTATAAAAAAAATTTTCTTTGAAAATTTTCAATAAAAAATTTTACCTTGAAAATTTTCTACTGGAAATTTTCTGTACAAAAAGTTTCAATGAATTTTTTTTTAAATTACATAGAAAAATTTTTATAATAAAATTTACATCTAAATTTTATACAAAAAACTTTACATTAAATATTCATTATGAAAATTTTGCATTTAATATTTTCTATAAAAAATTTTACATTAAAAATTTTATGTAAAAAATTTTACCTTAAAAATTTTTGATTAAAATTTTTACATTGAAATATTTCTATAAAAAAATTGTGTTGAAAATTTTCTTTTAAAAAATTTTACACTAAAAATTTTCTACAAAAAATTGTTGGACTGCAAATTTTTTATATGCAATTTTACATTGAAAATTTTCTATCAAAAATTTTACCTAGAAAATTTTCTATAAAAATTTTACCTAGTAAATTTTCTATTAAAAAATTTCTCATTCAAAATTTTCTGTAAAAAATCTTATATTGAAAATTTTCCATAAAAAATTTCTTATTCAAAATTTTCTATAAAAAACTTCCCATTCAAAATTTTCTATAAAAAATTTTACATTGAAAAGTTTCTTTAAAAAATTTTACATTGAAAATTTTCTATAAAAAATTTTACATTGAAAATTTTCTTTATAAAATTTTACTTCGAAAATTTTCTATAAAAAATATTTCTGATATAAAATTTTATTTTGAAAATTTTCTATAAACAATTTTATTTTGAAAATTTTCTATAAAAAATTTTGCATTGAAAATTTTCTATTATAAATTTTAGACTTACAATTTTCCTTAGAAAAAAAGTTTCTAAAAAAAAATTTACATTAAAAATTAAAAAAATAGTGATCTGCAAAAAATTTTACATTGATAATTTTCTATTAAAAATTTTACATTGAAAATTATTTAAAAAAAATTTACTTAAAAGTTTTCTATAAAAAATTTTACATTAAAAATTTTCAATAAAAAATTTTACATTGAAAATTTTCTATAAACAATTTTTACCTTAAAAATTTTACATTGAAAATTTTCTTTAAAAAATTTTGTATTGAAAATTTTCTTTAAAAAATTTTACATAAAAAATTTCTATAAAAAATGTACATTAAAAATTTTTTATAAAATATTTTACCTTGAAAATTTTATATAAAACTTTTAATTGAATATTTTTTATAAAAATTTAAACATAAAAAATTTTCTTTTAAATAATTTTTTTTTCAATAAAAAATTTTAATATAAAAAATTTTCAAAAAATAACAAATTAATCGGGATGTAAATATTATTCAAAAAGAAGTGTATTTGCATTTGATCCCAAATCTGTTACATTTATTTATTAATGTAACAGACCAATTTATTGATAAAAAGCCAAAAAATGTTTGCGGAGAAACCAAATTCCTCGACGCGTTTCGATGGTTGGTTAAGCCATCTCTTCAGGAAGATTATCCCCAATTTAGACAGATCGAAAACCTCGCATTATTACTAAATTTACAAAAATAACAATTAAGAATTATGTTCATAAACCAAAAGTAAAAGCGCAGATTATCGACTGAACAAAAACAAACATTTATCAGTTTTCATCTACCATTTTTTGGCTTTTTATCAATAAATTGGTCTGTTACATTAATAAATAAATGTAACAGATTTGGGATCAAATGCAAATACACTTCTTTTTGAATAAAAAATTTTCTTTTAAATAATTTTTTTTCAAGAAAAAATTTTGCACTGAAAATTTTCTATAAAAAATTTTAAAATTTCAGTAAAAAATTTTACCTTAAAAATTTTCTATAAAAAATTTTACCTTAAAATTTTCTATAAAAAATTTTACCTTAAAAATTTTCTATAAAAAATTTTACAATTTTTTACAGAAAATTTTACCTTGGAAATTTTATATAAAAAAATTTTATCTGGAAAATTTTGTTTAAAAACTTTATATTGAAAGTTTTTTATAAAAACTTTATATTGAAATTTTTTTATAAAAATTTTTTATTGTAACTTTTTCATTGAAAATTTTCGAAAAATAAATTTACTTAAAAATTTGAAATAAAAAATTTTACATTGAAATTTTTTAATAAAATATTTTACATTGAAATTTTTCTGTAAAAAATTTTTCACTTAAAATGTTGTATAAAGAATTTTTCGATTGAAAATTTTTATAAAAAGTTTTTGGATTGAAAAATGTACATTAAAAGTTTTGTATAAAAAAATTGTTATTAAATATTTTCTATAAAAATTTCAACTCGAAATACAAAGTTTTCTTAAAATATTTAAAGCCAAAATATTTCTATAAAAAAAGTTTTCTTTAGAGATTTTCTATTTAAAATGTTAGCATCTAAAAACTTTCTATAGAATCAATCCTTTTATCATTCATAGTATAGGGTATTCAAATAAATTTTTTCCTACTTTTCATTTTTGTAGAAAAAAATAGATAAAAGTTTGTTTTAGAGAAATGAAAATCCTTAAAATGCTATTGATTTCCCAACAAAAAAACGAGTAAAATATTTGATATACAAACTACAAGCTACAAAACTTTTCTAGTAGTAAAAATATATACTTTTCAATATAAAACTGTTAGAAGAGAATAGAGTAGAATACAATTCATCCATTCATTGAATGCCAAAGTTAAGTGCAAAATAATGTAACAAATCATGGATGTAAAGAATAAAGTTATTTCTATTTTTCTTCATTTTCTAGCACTTTTTTTCATACTTTAAAATTCTTTCAAGATAAAACAATACAAAAGTATAAAATAAGGAAGCTTAAGTATGGAATTGAGATTTATTTGAATATAGAGTTTGGTTGGAAAAGTTTATGTAGTTTAGGAAAAAAGAAATAAAATAAATTTTTAAAAGTTAATATATTGAACATTTTCAAATAAATAAAATCTTAGAATTTTGCTTTAATTTAAATTCTTAGCACAGGACATTTGTTTGTCAAACATTTAACCATAAATTAGCTTTTCCAAATGTTTACCAAAATGACTAGACTTTTTGATTGATACCATTTATAGTTCAATTGAAATAAGTACCTATTTAATAAAGTACCCTTTAGCCATTGAAAATGAGCTTATTCTAACCACTTAAATACATACCTCCCACTTAGCTACCCCAAGATACTTAATAATTTCAAAACAAATATTTATTTTATTTTCCAATAACTTAACATTTTCACATAAATAATTTATTAATGAGCTCAGCACGAGCTCTTGGCTTAACCAAACACTAATTATTATTTGAGTTCGACGGTTCGAAGGATATTGTCATCAAATTAGATAAACTGATGTAATTATTGTAATTGTCTCTCCTCTTTCACAATTGTGAAGTGATTAATAACAATCAGTGCATTTCGAGGTAAATAATCAGAATACGGGCACTTCAAATTGCTATTTGCATTGAAATTCTATAGGGAGGAAATACCTAAATAAGTGGGTAAAATATTATATATTTAGGTTATGTAATAATAATCATAAAGCCAGATAATAATATGGCGGCATTTGGTATAAAATATTATGAAAAGTTGATCACAGGGTCATTAGAGCGTTTTTATCATTATATTCAATCTATTATTACATTGAATTGGTTTTGATATTGAAAAAAGTTTTTTTATAGAGAAAGAAATTCTATAAAATATTTTGATAGAAATTTTTTTAAGTTGAGAACAAAAACCCAATTCAAATAAAACAAAGTACCTGGGCGACCGAGCCTTGCTTGGAGCTTTATGATAAGCATTTCGAGGCAAATTTTAAAGTTTTCATATATTTTATTTTAATTTAAAATAAATTTAGAAAAAAGACGGAACACATATCGCACTTGTTCAACAAGAGGGTATTAACTCAAAATTTTTAAATTTTCACTTTATAAAAGAAATTGCTGTCTTATCTACCCACTGTAAAAATCTGACATCATTTTCACATAACTTCACAAAAACAACTACAGTTTTACGCCTCTTTCTTATATGAAAGTAGTAGTAAAATAAAATAGTTTTTTGACTCTACTGAAAATTCAAAAATTTTGAGTTAATACCCTCTTGTTGATCAAGTGCGACATATCCAATTCATTTTGAATCATTTTATTCATTTTGTCCTATCAACACATGTTCAAATGTATAGTTTAATATGAATAATTTTGGAAATTGCTCATACCGACTTAGAAACCTCCGTCGACTTATGCGCAAGAAATTTGCTAAATATCATAGCCTGATCACGATTTAATTCATTTTTAGTAATTTTCAGTGGCGCCACCTTTCTGGAAATTGTTCAAACCATTTAAAAAACCTTCGCCGGCTCATTTGCAAACAACTTCGCTAAAGATCATAGCATGAGCAAATGCACAGTTTACGAATTAATTCATTTTGAGTAATTTTCAGTGGCGCCACCTGTCGGAAATAAGTGATACTAACTTAAAAACCTTCGTTTTGTCATGCGCAACAACTTTAGCTAAAGATTATTGCATGTACATAACATGGTTAAATGCATAGTTTATTATTCTATACAGGCAGAAAAATATTAATTTGTTTAAAAGTTATAACATTAAAAATTTTATCCCCTAATTTCTAAAAAGTTACATATGCATATTTGAATTCGATACCTTTTATAAAAACGCAGTTAACATATGGTTCCTTTTCATATTACTTCATGAGGTGTTAAGTTATCATTTTATCCCTATTTTACCGATTTTGGCACCCGAAATCAAAAAAGTACCAAATACGTGTTCAATATTTTTCTCACATTTATTGATTGCATTACAAAATTCTTTTCTATTTTGTTTGGTTCAAAAGATAAGAGTGGCCTGAAATGGTTGAAAATGGTTTTTTGGTACCATTTTTAGTACCAAAAAACCAAAAAAAGGGTGAAAACTTTTTTAACCCCTATCGGGTATAGATTGAAAAAAGTACCAAACAACTGCCGCTTATTTTAACAGCTATTCAAAACTTATTTTAAATTTTATATAGCATTATTTTTAGTATATTATTTTTCCCTTTTTACCCGTTTTTACCCTTTTAGAGGCAAAGGTTTAAAAAGTCCCTTCTTATCTGACCTATACATCAAAAAAGGTACCCACTGGGCAAATTTTATTAAACTCGTTAGAGCCGATTTTGAGATAGCCATTAAATATATATATATATATATATATATATATATATATATATATATATATATATATATATATACATATATATATATGTATATATATATATATATATATATATATATCTTATATTCTTAAACGAGCAATAATTGTATATATATATATATATAGAATGACTATCTCGAAAACGGCTCTAACGATTTTGATAAAATTTGGACAGTGGGTATCTTTTTTAATGTATAGGTCGAAGAAGAAGGGACTTTTGGAACTTTTGCCTCTAAGAGGGTAAAAACGGGTAAAAAGGGGAAAAAATCGAAAACTCTATATCTCCTTAAGTAATAGGTATAGAAACAAAATTTAAATTACGTTTTAAACAGTTATAAAAATAAACGGACAGGTGTTTGGTACTTTTTTAAACTATGTCCGATAAGGGGTAAAAAAGGGTGAAAATAGTTTTTTTGGTACCTTTTTAACCCACTCTTATATTTTAAACTAAGGAATATAGAAAGAAACTTTGTACTGCAGTCAATAGATGTGAAAGAAATATTGAACACGTATTTGGTACTTTTTTGATTTTGTGGCCAAAATGTGTAAAAAAGGGATAAACTGATAACTTAATATCTACAAAAGTAATATGAATAGGAAAATTATGTTAACTGCTTTCTAATAAAATGTACCGAATTCAATTGGTACCAAAGAAGTACCAATTATGCATATGGAACTTTTTGAAATTAGGGAATAAAAAGGGGAAAAAATAAGTAATGTTATAACTTTAAAACAAATGAATGTTTGTCTGTATGTATGTTCTTTATAGAATAGTAAACTGTGAATTTGATCATGTTATGCTCTTTAGCAAAGATGTTGCGGATAAGCCGGCGGAGGTTTTTAAGTTGGTAAACCGAATTTCCGACAGGTGGCGCCACTGAAAATTACTAAAAATTAATTAAATCGTAAACTGTACATTTGATCATACTATGATCTTTTGCAAAGTTGTAGCGCATGAGCCGGCGAATGCTTTTTAATTGGTGTGAATAATTTCCGACAGGTGGCGCTACTGAAAATTACTCAAAGTCAATTTAATCGTAAGCTGTAAATATAATCATGCTATAATCTTTAGCAATGTTGTTGCACATGAGCCGACGAAGGTTTCTTAGTTGGTATGAAGAAATTTCGACAGGTGGCGCCACTGAAATTTACTTAAAGTCAATTTAATCGTAAACTGTACATTTAATCATGCTATAATTTTTAGCAAAGTTATTGCGGATAATCCGACGAAGGTTTATTAATTGGAATAACCAAAGTCCGACAGGTGGCGCCACTGAAAATTACTCAAAATGAATTAAATCGTAAACTGTGCATTTGATCAGACTATAAGTGAATTAAATCATAAACTGTGTATTTGATTATGTTATGATCATAAGCAAAGTTGTTACGCATAAGCAGATGAAGGTTTCTTAGTGGTATGAACGACTTCAGGTGGCGCCATTGAAAACTACTCAAAATGAATTAAATCGTAAACTGTGCATTTGATCAGACTATAATCTTTAGCAAAGTTGTTGCGCATGAGTCGACGGAGGTTTCTGTTGATATGACCAATTTTTAAAATTATTTAAAATGAGTTAAACTGTAACTGTATAAAATAAAATATATAAAAACTTTAAAATTTGCCTCAAAATGCTTATCATAAAGCCCCGAGCAAGGCTCGGTCAACCAGGTACTATATATATATATATATATATATATTTATATATACATACAATTATTGCTCGTTTAAGAATATAGTACCTGGTAGACCGAGCCTTGCTCGGAGCTTTATGATAAGCATTTTGAGGAAAATTTTAAAGTTTTTATATATTTTATATTATAAAGTGCTAAAATAAATTTTGAGGAAAGACATTGTAGAAATATTCAGTTAATTTTAAATTATTTGATTTATTTTGTCCGACCAACACATAGTTTGCATAGTTTACAGTTTAACTCATTTTGAATAATTTTGGAAATTATTCATATCAACAGAAACCTCTGTCGACTCATGCGCAACAACTTTGCTAAATAATTCATTTTGAGTAGTTTTCTGTGGCGCCACCTGTCGGACTTTGCTTTTTCCAATTCATAAAACTTCTTCGGCTTATCCGTAACAACTTTGCTGAAGATTATAGCATGATTAAATGTACAACATACGATTAAATTGACTTTGAGTAAATTTCAGTAGCGCCACCTGTCGAAATTTCTTCATACCAACTAAGAAACCTTCGTCGGCTCATGTGCAACAACTTTGCTAAAGATTGTAGCATGATTAAATGTACAGATTACGATTAAATTGACTTTGAGTAAGTTTCTGTAGCGATACCTGTCGGAAATTATTCACACCAACTAAAAAGCCTTCGTCGGCTCATGCGCTACAACTTTGCTAAAGATCATAGCATGATCAAATGTACAGTTTACGATTTAATTAATTTTTAGTAATTTTCAGTGGCGCCATCTGTCGGAAATTAGTCTTATCAACTTTAAAACCTTCGCCGGCTTATCCGCAACATCTTCGCTAAAGAGCATAACACAATCAAATTCACAGTTTACTATTCTATAAAGAACATACATACAGACAAACATTCATTTGTTTAAAATAATACTAATTTTTCCCCCTTTTTATTCCCTAATTTCTAAAAGTTCCATTTGTATATTTGGTACTTTTTTGGTGCCAATTGAATTCTGTACATTTTTTTAAAACGCATTTAACATAATATATAATGTTCCTATTCATATTACTTTGGAGATGTTAAGTTATCATTTTATCCCTTTTTTACCCATTTTGGCTCCAAAATCAAAAAAGCACTAAATACGTGTTTCATGTTTTTTTACATCTATTGATTGCAGTACCAAGTTTCTTTCTATATTCTTTAGTTTAAAATATAAGAGTGGGTTAAAAAGTTGCCAAAAAAACTATTTTCACCCTTTTTTACCCCCTATCGGACATAGTTTCAAAAAAGTACCAAACATATAAGATAAGATAAAGTGATTATGCTTTTAAATCGTCATAAGATGAAAGCCTCCAAAAGGCATTCATTTAAAATTATTATCACTCTGAAATCATCCAGTTACTCGCATTTAAGATTGTGGGCTTGACTCAAACTAATATAGACTAATGATGTCTGCAGACCAAAATCTACACCAAAGGGTTACTTTTTCTGCATCTGTTGAGTCTCATGTTAATTGGCATCGTTACAAATTTGACAATTTGAAATGAAATTTTATTTAAACAGTTTATCAGCTACCACTTTGAGATATTTGCCTTTTGTTAAGAAAATTTTGCGAAATAAAATTTTCGTACCAAACATTTTCAAAATAAATTTTTGTATGGAAAATTTTCCGAAATCAAACATTTGTGTTTAAAATTTTTTTGAATAAAATTTTTAGTACAAATTTTCTTAATAAATTTTTCGAAATAAATTTTTATTTAAGAAAATTTTTAAATTAAAATTTTTAATTAAAAATTTTTCTTTGAACAAGTTTCAAATGAAATTTTGTTAGATGAAATTTTTTCATACAAAATTGTTTTAAAGAAAAAAATTTAGGAAATTTGTTCAATTATATGGAAAAATATTTGATATAAAATTTGTTTAGTTTTTGGAGCAGGTACACTTCATTGCAACCCCAATAAATCCATTGTAAAACTTCCAAAATAGAGAAACAGGAAAATATTTAAATATGAATAAGATAGATAAAGTATATAAATTTAGTCTTTTAATTCCTTGTGGAGTATAGAAAAACAAATGTTTTCCATGTATGTTTATCGGTAGTCATCACTTTCATATCATTCCGTGATTCATCGAACTCCCACAACTTGTTCTCAGTTTGTCGCCTCCACGTGTTTGCAGATCTTCTTATGAGGCGAACCGCCGCTTTTTTTAAAATTGATTGATGTTCAAGTGGGTCTGGCCGGAGATCGAACTTGGGACTTCTGGTATGCTAGGCGGATGACTAACCTGCTTTACCATAGCGGTCCAATACGAATAATTTTGACAAAAGAGTTTGTATTTGAGCTAAGGTCAAATGTGGACCGATTTCAATGAAATTTTTACAGCGATTTAAATTTACATAAGCAGTATTTGTTTTAGATTTCATGAAAAAATATTGATATTTGGGGCCAATATATCAATTCGGGGAAGTGGGACCTATGGGAGGTACCATAAATAATGGACCGATTTTGACGAATTTCAATAGCCATGGTTCATTATCAAAAAAAGATCTGTGCCAAATTTCATCAAATTATCTTTAGAATTGAGACCCGTAGTTTGACTACAAGGTTTATATGGGGGTCCAGCCAGCCAGACGGACGGACGGACATTGCTAAATCGACTCAGAAAGAGATTCTAAGCCTATTGCTATACTAAGAGGTCTAAGACAAATATTTTTTTGCGTTACATACATCAGCACAAACTTATAATACCCTTTCCACCTATAGTGGTGAAGGGTATAAAAAGTTTTCTGATCTAAAACTAACCCTATAACCGCCAAAAAGTATGACTAATCTATTCAATATTCATTTCCCTAACTTTTTAGATTTTCGTCCTTATTTTATCTACACCAATTCCAAAGTTGTCTATAAAAATTCATTATAGGGTATTGCAAGGTCGTCATTGTCTAACTAAATTTCATTGTAAGTATAAGTAAGCATTCGACATGTAAGCGGGTGAGTGAGTAAATGAATATGTAATAAGTATCTATCAAACCCTTATAATTTTTTTAAATGACTGTGTTTACTTTCGCAAATTACCTAAAACATATACCAAATATTTATACATTTATCTAACAGTCAAATAATACAAAAAAAATGAAATAGAAAAATTGGAAAATATAGGTTCTCTATGATTGAAAAATCATTCATGTGTGAGTATGCGTTAATGTTGCTCTAAGTATTTTGTTAGGATTCCCAAATGAATAACAATCAAATTTGTTAGTTACTACTCTAGGGGCTAAAGGATGATAGTATGTACTATATGTATGTGTAGGTTAGTAAATTGATAGAGATATGTTTAAATTTATTCATGTGTGTGTGTGTGTTTATAATATTGATAAATTTTAAATCTTAGTTTTTGGCCTTGTACTCTTATATATATAATATTTTCTATGTGACATCCTTTTACTTTGAATGTTAGTCAAATACAAAGAATTGTTTAAATATATTTTTGGGTTGTATGTAATATGTATGTATATATATATTAAACATATGTGATGCGTTGAAGTACGAGTTGATATTGTATGAGTGAGTTTATGTATTTAAGTATCTATTTCTATTGTTGTAATTCCCTTTTACTGCCTTTTTTCATGTTGCTATTGCTGCTGCTGGTGCTTTTTGTTGCCTTTGAACGTTATGGGGCATTTCATCAATTACTTTGATTGCTTTGGGACTAATATGTCAAACAAATGTTCTGCATGAGAATCTAAAAACCCATTCGAAAAGTACAAATATACACACGCTTTCCTATACATACAATAATCCCTAACACAAGAATATTGGAATATTTATATGTGCCAAAAATGGAAACATCCACACACACATACATACATATATATACTGTTGAAAAATCCTCTCCATTAACATGTTGTGTTAGGATTTTTCCATCTCCTTACTGTTGCTGTTGTTACGATTTCGGTCATGTTAATATTATTTGGTAAGCATACTAATTGGTTAAGGATTTTCACTCATTCTCACATTAAATGACACCAACTCTGAGATACAACTGAACAAAAAGGATCACATACAAAAAAAAAAACAAAAACAAAAATGAAAATGAAAACAAATAAAGACATTGAAGGGTGTCAATAAGAAAAATCTTCTATCTGTTATCCATACAAATAGAAATTTAATGCGTCACTAATTTTTAAACATTTATTTAACACTTTATCCCTTAAGGACGAAAAAGAGTTGAATAATGAGAAAAGTATGATTATTTTTAAGTCTTGATGCTGGGAAAATATTTTAAGAGACTTTCTGGTTTTTTTTTCGGAAGATTAATGAAAACAAATTCAGTGGCCTGTAAATTTAATGCTAATAATAACACTATCATAAAATTGATGACTACAGTTAAGTGATAATCAAAAGTTGAGATTAATGTTGAAATTGCAGAAAGATTGAAATGAATTTTTATTAAGAGCATAATGTGAAATAAAAAGAAAGATTTGAAATACTTAATTTGGAGAATGTAATATGTTCACACGTTATCTTAAATAATTGAAAGCATTGATTCACGCAAAAAATTCTGAATAAAATATTTTCAATTTTTTTTTGTCATATTAAGTGTTAACATTTTGTAGCTATAATTTGCACTTGATAATGGCCCAGGTTCCAATTTCAGGTACATAAATTTAAATTTTTATACCCACCATCAAAAAGAATGGGGGGGGGGGTACATTGAGATTGTCATTCCGTTAGTAATTTCCTTAATATTGGCTCAAAAACCAAAACGATATATGTTTTGAATCTGTCTGTCTGTCTGTCTGTCTGTCTGTCTGTCTGTCTGTCTGTCTGTCTGTCTGTCTGTCTGTCTGTCTGTCTGTCTGTCTATCTATCTATCTATCTATCTATCTATCTATCTATCTATCTGTGTGTCTGTCTGTCTGTCTGTCTGTCTATCTGTATGTCTGTCTGTCTGTCTGTCTGTCTGTCTGTCTGTCTGTCTGTCTGTCTGTCTGTCTGTCTGTCTGTCTGTCTGTCTGTCTGTCTGTCTGTCTGTCTGTCTGTCTGTCTGTCTGTCCGTCTGTCCATCTGTCCATCTGTCTGTCCGTCTGTCTGTAAGTCTGTCTGTCCATCTGTCTGTCCGTCTGTCTGACCGTCTGTATGTCCGTCTGTCTGTTGTCGGCACGATAAAACCTAACGAAAGGATATAGGTCACTCAAATTTAGCACAAATATTCTTCATTTCTTGGAAAATTTTGTATTAAAATCGGGTAAAATCGGTTCACATTTGACCATAGCTCCCTTATAACCTCGCCTAGAATAATCGCTTATTTCCCAATAAATGACAAATTAAAACAGCTGTGATAACAAAATTTGGCATGTAAAATTTCATTGAAATCGGTTCAAATTTAACCATAGCTCCCATACAAAAAACTTACGGAAACAGCCCAAATTCCACCTGAAATACACTTAAATGCCAATAAATTATAAGCTGTAATAGCTTTGGCCACTAAATTTGGCAAAAGAGAGTCTTATGTGAATACCAGCCAGCGTGCAAAATTTTGTCACAATCGGTCACCATTTGACCATAGATCCCATATAATAAAACTTACGGAAACACAAAAATACAAAAAGAAAAGGGGGTTTTATGTCCGTTAGATAAAAGCGCGATAGCGCCTTAATTACAAAAGGTAGAGAAACAAAATTTTACAAGAGTATTTTTGATATGTAACAAAAGTCGTGTGTTGAAAATGGGCGAAATCGGTTCACATTTAGTTAGAGCTCCCATATAACCCCGTCCCGGGAAACACATGAATCCTGATAAATTGAGTACAATTGTAATAGCTATGACGACTAAATTTAGAATAGAGAAGTTTTATGCAACTGTTGGTCAGTATATCAAATTTTATAATAATCGGTCCATATTTGACTATAGCTTTCATATAAAGAACACTCCCCTAAACCAAAAAATATTTAGCAAAGACCAGTTAAAAGCTAGTAAATAAGAAACTATGACACCTATTGCCACTAAATTTTTCAAAAATAAGCTCTATATAAATACCTGCCAGTGTGTGAAATTTTGTATTAATCGGTCAAGATTTAACTATAATTCTTATATATGTATATATTGCATCCCCTTTTTTATATGTACAACCAAAAAGATTCGGAGGTACAAGCAGCAAAATAAGATTATGTATATGGTAGATGCATTAGGAACTCCTAACAAAATATATGGATCAATCGTATTACTATCAACTTCTTTATCCTAACTAAATATTAAGCTAAACGAAAAGTATTTAACAACTTATTAATGTTAAACCATACCCGGTTACGATAACGAATTTTGTTCAAAGTAAATAAATACTAGGGAAACCACCATTTACATACTACTGCAACCGAAGTTATTCGAAATATTTTACCAACAGTACCAATTAGAGTAACAACTTTTTTTTAATTTGGCCCACGTTTTGAATTTGCTGCACCCTAGTAGATATATGAGATACGTTTCAAAATTTAACACAACTTGATGTTGAGTATATAGGATTCGGCACAGCCAAATATAACACTCTTACTTGTTTTATTTTAAATTTTCACAGTAGTTTCCCACATTATTGTAACTGATGAAAATTTTTAAATTTTTACTTCATCAAAATAAAACATTTTAATTCATTTAACAAAAAATTCTACCACAAAGATAAAAATACACATTAATTTAAAAATATTTGGTCGATAAAGGGGAAGCAAAAAAAAATTATCGTTATTATAATTAATAAATTGAAACAATATATTACAAATAAATAAATAATTTATAATTATAAGAACAGAAAATAACAATTGAGAACAATAATAATTAAAAACATTTAAATTACAAAAAGTGATTAATAAATGCATGAAGGAAAATATTACAATTAACTTAATTGTAATATGAAACTGATAAAATGTATTGTGTAATAGTAAACAACTATTTTTAAATTTTTGCAATTACGAAATAAAAATGAAACCAAAATGACTTTTAAAACACCCTAAAAGATTTTCTGTAAAAATACAAATTTTTTTTTTTAAATTAAATAATTTTTGAAAATGTTTCAATAAAAAAAAATAAATTTTTGAAAAATTTCCTATCAAAATAAGAAATTTTTTAAAAGTTTCCTGAAAAAAATAAGAAATTTTTTAAAAATTACCTATAAAATTAAGACATTTTTGAAAAATTTTACACAGAAGTAAGAAACTATACGATACCCTTCACCACTAAGGTCAAAGGTATTCTTTTATCTGTATAAAGACAAATATTTGCTGAATTTTGCCATCATACACACATTTTCTCAAAACTTATTTAAGCTTTTTCCGTCATTTGGACTCATATGACAGCCAGGGTCAAATGTGGACCGATTATCTCGAAATTTAGCAAATTCAATTCTGTTGTTATAAAAATAAACTTTAAATTCTAATTATCTTAAGATTTACCAGCGTTTTAGCGATTTTTGTCTCATTTTGTTTGTATGGGAGCTTTGGTCAAATGCAAACTTATTTCAACGAAATTTGGCGCAGTTATTTTGGTTTATATAAGCAGAATTTGATTAAAATTTCATTAAAAAATATTGATATTTGTGCCAAATATATCAATTCCCGGAAGTGGGACCTATGGGAGGTACCATAAATAATGAACCGATTTTGACAAATTTCAATAGCCATGGTCCCATTACCAAAATGATCTGTTCCAAATTTCATCAAATTATCCTTAGAATTGCGACCTGTAGTTTGATTACAAGGTTAACGTGGGGGTCCAGCCAGCCTGACGCTAAATCGACTCAGAAAGTGATTCTAAACCTATTGGTAGACTAAAAGGTAGGTCTAAGATAAATATTTCTATACGTTACATATGTCATCACAAACGTATAATACCCTTTCCACCTATGGTGCTGAAGGGTATAAAAATTAGAACTTTTGAAAAATTTCCTATATAAATCAGAAACTTATGAAAAATTTCCTACAAAAATAAAAATTTTTTGAAAAAATATAAGAAATTTTCCTATTAAAATAAGGAGTTTTTAAATAATTTCCTCGTAAAATAAGAATTCTTTAAAGAATTTCCTATAATAATATGAAATTTTTGAAAAATTTCCTATAAAAATATGAAATTTTTGAAAAATTTCCTATTAAAATATGAAATTTTTGAAAAATTTCCTATAAAAATATGATATTTTTGAAAAATTTCTTATAAAAATATGAAATTTAAAAAAAATTTCCTATAAAAATATGAAATTTTTGAAAAATTTCCTTTAAAGATATGAAACTTTTGAACAATTTTCCATAAAAATAAGAAATTTTTGAAAAATTTCTTATAGAAATAAAAAAATTTTGAAAGATTTTTAAAGAAATAAAAAAATTTTGAAAGATTTTTAAAGAAATTTAAAGTTTTTTTTTTTAATTTCCTAAAGAAAACTAGGAAATTTCTATAAAATTTTCCATAGAAGAATAAGAATTTTATTTGATAATTTTCTATAGAAAACTAAAAAAAGGTTTTTAAAAAAAATTAAATTTTTTAAAAATTTCCTATTAGAAAATAAGAAATTTTTAAAAAATTTCAATCAAAAATAAGAAATTTTTACAAAATTTCAATCAAAAATAAGAAATTTTTACAAAATTTCCTATAAAAAATAAAGAAGTTTGTGAAGAGTTTTCTATAGAAATAAGAAATTTTTGAAAAATTTAAATTTTTGTTTCGTATGAAAACAAGAATTTTTTGAAAAATTTCCTATAAAAATAAGAAAGTTTTTGAAAATTTCCAATAAAAATAGTTTAGCTGTTTAAGTCATTATTCGGTAATGAAAAGTTTTGCTGGGAAGTTCCTGTTGAAATAGGAAATTATTGGAAATTTTTTAAAAATTTCAAATAAAAATTTGAAATTTTTAAAAAACTTTTATAAAGAAATTTTTTTAAAAATTTCAAATAAAAATATAAAATTTTTAAAAAACTTTTATAAAGATAATAAATTTTTGAAAAATTTGCTATAGAAATCAGAAATTTTTTAAAAAATTACTATACATTAAGAATTTTTTTGAAAAAGTTGATAGAAAAAGAAATTTTTGAATAATTTTATTAAAAGTGAAAATTTTTTGACAAATTTTCTAAAAAAATAAGAAAAATTTTAAAAATATTTTATAAAAACAAGAAATTTTTCGAAAAATTTTCTGTAAAAAAAATAAATTTTTGAGAAATTTCCCATAAAAATAAGAAATTTTTTAAATTCTAATAGAAATATATTAAATTTTTGAATTAATTACCCAGCAAAACTTTAGTGATGGGATATACTCTGGTAACTAGTTACCCTGTAATGTAAGTTATTACAGTAAGTAGTATTTGTAATTAAAATGGTCATTTGAACTGAATGGCCAAGGTTCAAATCCCAGAAAGACCAACATTTTTTTTTAAGTTTTTTTATTCAAAAAGTTTTTGAAAATGATTTTTGAATTTTAAAAACTTAAATATTACCTTCTGTGAAAACAAATTTTTAAAACTAACTCACGGTAACGAAAAAATACCATCAAGAGTCAATTTTGATTATGTAGGGAATGTTGGATACCAAGCAACGGTTTTGATTCGTCTTAACTTGGTAAGTCCATATATTTCATCATTATCCTTCATCTTAACTGTGGAGACTGATCTCCTCGTGGTATCACCAGGGAAACTACCACGAGATGACCCATAGGAAATTTTTTAAAAATTTCGTTAGGGTCATCTTTTAATGGGCTCTAGAATTAATAATGCTTTCGATTAACAGTAATACGTTTATGATAATGATATTTATTACAGTTATCTCTATATTATCAATTCTGTGTCTTAAATTTCATTGATAGCCAATATCAATATAATATGATTTTAAATGAAAGTAACGACTATTAACTATATCAAAAGTATACTTAAATAAAGAAAATAAAAAATCAAAGAAACTAAAAATAGTCAAGAGAAACCTTTACAAAAACCATTGAGAAGCTAAAGTAAAAAAATATAAGAAAAATATTATTACGAGATGTTTAAATGTTTGTATCTTCTATTCAATTGGGGCCACATTCTATTCAATACAAATATCAGCATGACCACCAAACCTACACACATACCTATTTCTCTCGGTGAACCATTTGAAAAAAAAAATCTATAAAAAGGAAGTAATACTCGCAGGAAAACGAAATGAAAAGAAAAAATATTGTAAAAATATGTGAAGGATAAAAAGAAACAAAGTAAATGTTAGGAAACAGGAGAGAGTTAAACTAAATCAAGCATCAAAAGCAAAGTACAACCAAACAGCCAATTGCGTATTAATAGTCAATAAAAGAATCTGTTACAGGAAAGACAGCAATGATAATAAAAGGATGTTATAAGGAGAAGGAAGAAAAACGGAAAACTTCTTAAATTTTTACAACTTTTGCAAAAAAACAAAAACACAACAAGAAAAAAGTAATTTAAACAAAAAACTTAGAAAATTCTAAAATTGTTCAGAGACTAAGCTCGAATAAAGAAAAACCTAATACATTATATTGAGCCTCTATATAAAAACTATAAAGACTTTATAGATTTAAATTCATTTCATAGAAAAA
>OW121741.1:119035563-119053063 GCA_933228675.1 Stomorhina lunata | reverse complement strand
TATGACTAGACTATGACTAGACTATGACTAGACTATGACTAGACTATGACTAGACTATGACTAGACTATGACTAGACTATGACTAGACTATGACTAGACTATGACTAGACTATGACTAGACTATGACTAGACTATGACTAGACTATGACTAGACAATGACTAGGACTATGACTAGACTATGACTAGACTATGACTTGACTATGACTAGACTATGACTAGACTAGACTATGACTAGACTATGACTAGACTATGACTAGACTATGACTAGACTATGACTGACTATGACTATGACTAGACTATGACTAGACTATGACTAGACTATGACTAGACTATGACTAGACTATGACTAGACTATGACTAGACTATGACTAGACTATGACTAGAATATGACTAGACTATGACTAGACTATGACTGACTATGACTAGACTATGACTAGACTATGACTAGACTATGACTAGACTATGACTAGACTATGACTAGACTATGACTAGACTATGACTAGACTATGACTAGACTATGACTAGACTATGACTAGACTATGACTAGACTATGACTAGACTATGACTAGACTATGACTAGACTATGACTAGACTATGACTAGACTATGACTAGACTATGACTAGACTATGACTAGACTATGACTAGACTATGACTAGACTATGACTAGACTATGACTAGACTATGACTAGACTATGACTAGACTATGACTAGACTATGACTAGACTATGACTAGACTATGACTAGACTATGACTAGACTATGACTAGACTATGACTAGACTATGACTAGACTATGACTAGACTATGACTAGACTATGACTAGACTATGACTAGACTATGACTAGACTATGACTAGACTATGACTAGACTATGACTAGACTATGACTAGACTATGACTAGACTATGACTAGACTATGACTAGACTATGACTAGACTATGACTAGACTATGACTAGACTATGACTAGACTATGACTAGACTATGACTAGACTATGACTAGACTATGACTAGACTATGACTAGACTATGACTAGACTATGACTAGACTATGACTAGACTATGACTAGACTATGACTAGACTATGACTAGACTATGACTAGACTATGACTAGACTATGACTAGACTATGACTAGACTATGACTAGACTATGACTAGACTATGACTAGACTATGACTAGACTATGACTAGACTATGACTAGACTATGACTAGACTATGACTAGACTATGACTAGACTATGACTAGACTATGACTAGACTATGACTAGACTATGACTAGACTATGACTAGACTATGACTAGACTATGACTAGACTATGACTAGACTATGACTAGACTATGACTAGACTATGACTAGACTATGACTAGACTATGACTAGACTATGACTAGACTATGACTAGACTATGACTAGACTATGACTAGACTATGACTAGACTATGACTAGACTATGACTAGACTATGACTAGACTATGACTAGACTATGACTAGACTATGACTAGACTATGACTAGACTATGACTAGACTATGACTAGACTATGACTAGACTATGACTAGACTATGACTAGACTATGACTAGACTATGACTAGACTATGACTAGACTATGACTAGACTATGACTAGACTATGACTAGACTATGACTAGACTATGACTAGACTATGACTAGACTATGACTAGACTATGACTAGACTATGACTAGACTATGACTAGACTATGACTAGACTATGACTAGACTATGACTAGACTATGACTAGACTATGACTAGACTATGACTAGACTATGACTAGACTATGACTAGACTATGACTAGACTATGACTAGACTATGACTAGACTATGACTAGACTATGACTAGACTATGACTAGACTATGACTAGACTATGACTAGACTATGACTAGACTATGACTAGACTATGACTAGACTAGACTATGACTAGACTATGACTAGACTATGACTAGACTATGACTAGACTATGACTAGACTATGACTAGACTATGACTAGACTATGACTAGACTATGACTAGACTATGACTAGACTATGACTAGACTATGACTAGACTATGACTAGACTATGACTAGACTATGACTAGACTATGACTAGACTATGACTAGACTATGACTAGACTATGACTAGACTATGACTAGACTATGACTAGACTATGACTAGACTATGACTAGACTATGACTAGACTATGACTAGACTATGACTAGACTATGACTAGACTATGACTAGACTATGACTAGACTATGACTAGACTATGACTAGACTATGACTAGACTATGACTAGACTATGACTAGACTATGACTAGACTATGACTAGACTATGACTAGACTATGACTAGACTATGTCTACACTATGAATTCTTGATTGCTTTCCTATTTTGTTTCATTTATCTACTATTATTTAATTAATTCGACGTAAAATATTATACTGAAACACTATAATTTGGCTAACAAATCTAATAAAATTGCAAGTGTATAAAAATGCTTGTATTTGTGCATATGATATTTATATACCGATAAAGCCTTATACAATGAAAAAGGCAAAACTGTGTGAACAGACAATAATTGACATTTATCTGACAATAGTTTTTAGTTATGGCAGAAAAAAGGAATATAATAGAAATCAAAAATCATTATTGAATTTTGAAAAATCTGTTCTGCAAAAAAGTCTAAAAATAAACAGGAATTCCTCGAAAAAACTCATATGACAATCATCATTTTTATTTGCATGTCAACGACAATAGTTGATAGTTGAACATATTTATTTATGTCAATTTGGGGTTTTGTTGTTTTTGTATTAAAAATTTTTATCGGGAAAAAGAGATCATAGTTTTCCAATGAAAAGCAATTAATAGACAAACAATAGGCCAACAATTGTTTGAGTAATAATTTAGTAAATTTTGGTTGGTGTTAGGTTTTTGTGTTAGGAGAGTGATAAGAATTTTAAAAAATATTTTAAAGCGAAATTTTATTTGAAGACCTTATTTTGAAAGTATATTAAGTCAATTTTGAATGGAGTTATGCCACTTTCAAAACAAACATTTTAAAATATTCATTGTTTGAATTGAAAAATGTATGGGACTTAAACTTTTTTCAAAACAAAGAAAATAAAAATTTTTGGCTTTGTATGAAAGAATTTTTACTTTCGAATTGAAAAATGTATGGGAACACTTTCAAAACAAATAAAACGAAAAATTTTGCCAAATATTTTTCATAGCAAAATTCCTATAAAAAGTATATTTCTATTAAAAGTAAATTTTGTAAAAATTTTCTCTAAAATGTAAATTTTTTAAAAATTTTCTATATATTTCCTACAAAAACAAAATTTTTGTAAAATTTCCTATAAAAAGTAAATTTTTGTAAAATTTCCTATAAAAAGTAAATTTTTGAAAAATTTCCTATAAAAAGTAAATTTTTGAAAAATTTCCTATAAAAAGTAAATTTTTGAAAAATTTCCTATAAAAAGTAAATTTTTGAAAAATTTCCTATAAAAAGTAAATTTTTGAAAAACTTCCTATAAAAAGTAAATTTTTAAAAATTTTCTATTAAAAGTAAATTTTTGAAAAATTTCCTATAAAAAGTAAATTTTTGAAAAATTTCCTATAAAAAGTAAATTTTTGAAAAATTTCCTATAAAAAGTAAATTTTTGAAAAATTTCCTATAAAAAGTAAATTTTTGAAAATTTTCCTTTAAAAAGTAAATTTTTGAAAAATTTCCTATAAAAAGATAATTTTTAAAAAATTTTCTATAAAAAGTAAATTTTTGAAAAATTTCCTATAAAAAGTAAATTTTTGAAAAATTTCCTATAAAAAGTAAATTTTTGAAAAATTTCCTATAAAAAGTTAATTTTTGAAAAATTTCCTATAAAAAGTTAATTTTTGAAAAATTTCCTATAAAAAGTAAATTTTTGAATAACTTCCTATAAAAAGTAAATTTTTGAATAACTTCCTATAAAAGTAAATTTTTGAAAAATTAGCTATAAAAAGTAAATTTTTTAAAAATTTCCTATAAAAAGTAAATTTTTGAAAAATTTCCTTTAAAAAGTAAATTTTTGAAAAATTTCCAATAAAAAGTTAATTTTTTAAAAATTTCCTATAAAAAGTAAATTTTTGAAAAATTTCCTATAAAAAGTAAATTTTTGAAAAATTTCCTATTAAAAGTAAATTTTGTAAAAATTAAAAATCATTCCGCTATTTTCACTATTTTTTGTTTCAATTGTAAGAAATTGCAAATATTTTTAAATATCAATAGAAACAATCTGAGACTCGTACTAGTACGAAAATAAGTTTACCTTTTACTCTGTTCAAAACAAATAAATTTGAAATTTTTTTTTGTTTGAATAATTTTTTCTTTTAAATTTTCTGTATCTTCAATTTTACCTACTTTGATTGTTTCAGTTTATGTCAAACTTTTATCATTAAATATTTGTATCTAATTTTGATTTTTTTTCTTTAGGCCAAACGTGTTTATGTTGAAACTATCATTATAAATTATGCAAATATAATTAAGCAGTTATTTTTTTGTAAATGCACATAGGGGATATGAGTTTTTATGAATTTGGTTACTAATATTTATGATAACCTTGTGTCTTTCAACCCATTGTGCAACATAACGCACAAAAAAGCCCAGTTTATGTTTTCCATTGTTACAGTTCATGGTTCATTGTTTTATAAAGTAAATGAAGTGCATACAATTAACATAAAATGCAAACAATTAACATTTTTTTTCTTAAAAATTTTGCTTGCACGTACAAATGCGTGAAATGCATAAAATACATAATTATGTATTTATGAGTTTGACAATTTAAATGTAGAAATTTTACAAACGAAAAAAAAAATCGCAATTAAATGTAATATTTTTTTGACATGATTATTTTGCTGGTTGTGCGTTCATTAACCCATATTTTCATAATTAATTGTAATAAATTGTAAAGATAAAATAAATAAATAAAAGAAGAAATGAAAAAGACAGACGATAAAAAAAATTCATATTAATTAAATGACTTTAATAATTAACATGAATTTTAAATTATTAAATATAAAATAAACAAAAAGTATAAATACGATATGGCGAACTAGACAATATCACTCGAATCTAGTTGAGGACTGCTCTCGGTAACTCGAGTTCGAGAAAACATAGACCCAAGGACAGACGGACTAAAGTGGATAAAAAAATTTTAATATAAAAAATTTTACAATATAAAAGATATTCTTTAAAAACTCTTCCTGATATTTTTGTATTTAAATAAAAAATTTTTCTAATTGTTTTCTCTATAGAAAATTTTTATGTGAAAAAATTTTTTTCCTTTTTAACTTTAACAACATTTGGCAATTTTAGTTTTAATTTTCCCCAATACTAATATATAAGCCAATATTTCCTTAGTGTCATTACATTTAAATATTCAAAAGCCTTCACCTTTAATTACCGATAGCAATTTACTCTACCTGTGATGATGAACTCACGCCATTACCAATTGACTGAAATTTTATTAAACTGCATTAATAATTGCCACAAATTGTGTGAATTGATATAGAAAAAAAAAAAACGAAAATAATATCACATATAAACAAATATCAATGGTAATATTTTGCACTTAATTGGGTTTTTGTAAATCCTAATGGAGGGTAAATTCTATTGATTTTACAGTAAAATGTTTAAATTTTTATAATGGACATACAAATGCGGATGAATTTGAATGTGAATATATTTTTCGGTAATTATGGAAACAACAAACAAAATTAATTATAAAGGTCGCTAATGTATTGAAAAAGAACAGTGTGGAATAAAAAGGGTTACAAATGAAGGTTATGGTGACAATTTCCCAAACGCAGGTCAGTCGAAAATAATAGTAATGATAAGTACTACAGGTCCACAAGATAATTTTTAAAATTTTTTTAATGGTAAGTCAAACTTATTTCAAAATGTTCACTCTTTCTCTACAGGAAAATTATTTAAAAAAAATACATCAATTTTTCTTATAAAAATTGAAAAATTTCCTATAAAAATAAGAAATTTTAAAAGAATTCTCAATAAAACTAAGAAACTATTCAAAAATTTCCTATAAAAATAAGAAACTTTTGAAAAATTTTCTATAAAAATAACAAATTTTTTAAAATTTTTTTATAAAAATTAGAAATTTTTAAAAAAATTTTCTATAAAAATTATAAATTTTTCAAAAATTTCCTATAGAAATAAGAAATTTGTGAAAAATTTCCTTCAAAAATAAGATATTTGAAAATAATTTCCTATAAAAATAAGAAATTTTTGAAAAATTTCCTATAAAAATAAAAAAAATTGAAAAATTTACTATAAAAATAAGAAATTGTTAAAAAACAAAAATAAAAAATTTTTGACAATTTTCCAAAAAAAAATAATAAAAAAAACAAAATGTTTTTAAAAATTCTCTATAAAGATAAGGAATTTAAAAAAAATTCCTATAAAAATAAACAAATTTTGAAAAATTTCATATGAACATAAGAAATTAAAAAAAAAACATCTTAAAAAGAAGAAGAAATTTTTTTAAAATTCTCTATAAAAATAATAAATTTTTGAAAAATTTCCTAGAAAATAAGAAATTTTTTAAAAATTTCTTATAAAAATAAGAATTTTTTGAAAATTTTTCTATAAAAATAAGTAATTTTTGAAAATATCCTATAATTTTCTATAAATTTCCTATAAAGATAAGAAATATTTGAAAAATTGTCTATTAAAATAAGAAATTTTTGAAAATTTTCCTATAAAAATAAGAAATTTTTTAAAAATTTCCTGAAAATTTTTGAAAAAAAATTGCAATAAAAATATGAAATTTTTGAAAAATTTCCTATAAAAATATTTTTTTTTAGTTTCCTACAGAATAAGAAATAAAAAGAGAAATTTTTAAATATTTCCTTAAGAATTAAGAATTTTTTTTAAAAATAGATAATAGCAAAATTTTTAAAATATTTCCAAAAAAAAAAAAGACGAAAATTTTTAAAAAATTTTTTATAAAAATAATAGTAATAATTTTTTTTAAATTTCCTATAAAAAATTAGAAATTATTGAAAAATTTCCTATCGAAAATAAGAAATTTAAAAATAAAATTGCCTATAAAAAATAAGAAACTTTTGAAAAATTTTCTATAAAAATAAAAAAATTTTGAAAAATTTCCAATTAAATATCCGTTAAAAATAAGAAATTTTTGAAAAATTTTCTAAAAACATAAGATATTTTTGAAAAATTTCCTATAAAAAAAATTTTTTGAAAAATTTCCTTGAAAAGAAGAAATTTTTGAAAAGTTTCGTATAAAAATAAAAAGATTTTGAAAAATTTTCTATAGAAATAAAAGATCTTTTAGAAGTTTGCTAAAAATATAAACTTTGGAAAAAATTAAATTAGGAAAAGTCTTAAAAATTTCCTATAATAAGAATTTTTATAAAAAAAAATTTGTTATAAAATTAAGAAATTTAAAATTTTTTTTTATAGAAATAACAAATATTTCGAAGAATTTATATAAATATAAGATTTTTATTTTTTAATTTCCTATAGAAATAATAAATTTTTGAAAATTTTCCTATGAAAATATGAAATTTTAGAAAATTTTCTATAAAAATAAGAAATTTTTAAAAATTTTCCTATAAAAATAAATTTTTTTCTAAGGATATCCTATAAAAATAATAAATTTTTAAAAAATTTCCTACAAAAATAAGATTTTTGCAAAATGTCCCATAAAAATTAGAAAATTTTAAAAAGTTTCCTGTAAAAATAAGAAATTTATGAAAATATGCTATAAAAATAAGAAATTTTTTTAAAAAATTGTTTTAACAATTTCTTATTGAAATAACAAAATTTTTAAAAATTTGTTGTAAAAATAAGAAAGTTTTAAAAAATTTCCAATAAAAATAAGAAATTTTTGAAAAATTTCCCATAGAATATTTTTTGAAAAACTTTTTTTAAAAATAGAAAATTTCCAAGATAAATAGAAATATTTTAAAAAATTTTCAATAAAAATAAAAAGTTTTTGAAAAATTTCCTATAAGAAGAAAAATTTTTTTAAATTTTCTGTAAAAATAAGACATTTTTGAAAAATTTCTTATAAAAATGAGAATTTTTTGAAAGATTTCGTATAAAAATAAGAAATTTTTGAATTTGTTTTTATAAAATTAAGAAATTTTTGGAAAGTTTTCCAAAAAAATAAGAACATTTTTAGAAAACTTTCCTACAGATTTTTTGTATAAATTTTCTGTAAAACTAAGATCATTTTTATATATTTTTTTTATTTTCAAATAAAATAGGAAATCTTCAATTTAAATTTTAAGATCAAAGAATTTTCTATAGAAAAAATTTGCATAAAAAAATTATAATTTTTTTATAGAAAAAATTACATCATAAAATTTTTTATAGAATAATTTTTTATCAAAACTTTTTCTGTAGATATTTCTTTGATCAAAAAATTTCTCTAAAAAATTTTGTACTGCGAAAAATTTTCTTTACAAAAAGTATTTAATAGAAAAATTTTTACATCAAAAAACGTTTCTTTAAAAACATGTTTATGTTGAAAAACTTTCTATAGGAAAATTTTAACAACAAAAGATTTTCTATAGAATAATTTGAATACCAAAAAATTTTCTATAGAAAAATTTTTCATCAAAATTTCTTAACAAAAATGTTCTATAGTTGAGTTATATATTTTAGATTATATATATTATATATTATTATATATTTTCTAAAAACTATGCTTACGTCAAAAATTTTATATTAAAAATTGTTTGAATTAAACTATTTTCTATAGAGAATTAAAAAAAGAAAATGTACATCAAAAAGTTTCACAAAAAATTTTCTATATAAAATTTTTAAATCAAATAATTTTTTTAGAAAAAATCCGAAATAATATGTAGAAACAACAAATTAAAGAAAATTATCTAAAAATTGCAAGTTTATCTTAGAAAAATTGCAATATTAGATTTTATTTTCATAATATAAAAAAAATTTATCTTCAAAAATTTTTAATATTAAAATAAGTCAAAATTTTCTATAGAAGAGTGCAATATTGTATAATTTTCAGTAAAAAATTACAGTATTTGTATAAAAAATTGCATTATTGCAAAATTTTCTGTTAAAAAGTATTTTCTATAAAAAAAATTGCAATATTACAAAATTTTCTATAAAAAAATTGCAATATTGCAAAATTTTCTATAAAAAAATTGCAATATTGAAAAATTTTCTATAAAAAAATTGCAATATTGCAAAATTTTCTATAAAAAAATTGCAATATTGCAAAGTTTTCTATAAAAAAATTGCAATATTGCAAAATTTTCTGTAAAAAAATTGCAATATTGCAAAATTTTCTATAAAAAAATTGGAATATTGCAAAATTTTCTATAAAAAAATTGCAATATTGCAAAATTTTCTATAAAAAAATTGCAATATTGCAAAACTTTCTATAAAAAATTGCAATATTGCAAAATTTTCTATAAAAAAATTGCAATATTGCAAAATTTTCTATAAAAAAATTGCAATATTGCAAAATTTTCTATAAAAAAATTGCAATATTGCAAAATTTTCTATAAAAAAATTGCAATATTGCAAAATTTTCTATAAAAAATTGCCATATTGCATAAATTACAAAAAAAAAATTGAGAAATTTTTTATACAAAACTTGTATTATTATAAAATTTTTATGTTAAAATATTACTTATATTTTAAAACTGCAAACAAATTTCAAACAAAATTAAATTTAATTTTCTGCATGAGGTTATTCAATTACCAAATGTAATTTTCAATTGAAATAGAAAAATATGTATTTATGATAAATATAATTCATATTATCACACCAATTTTTGCATGTGTATCTAACATTAGTCAATGTAAACTAAAATATGGTCATAATAATTGGTATATTAACTATTTAGATACAAAACTAAACCCTAATTACGTTTAATGGATTTTAAATATAAAAAAAATTTTAAACTTTATAACATTTAGAACAAAAAAAAAAAAAAGCATAGAAAGTGAATTGAAATAAAATCAATTTAATTTACAAAAAACTATATAAGTAATTTCCATAAGCTTTATCAAGATTAATTTATCTCTGTCTTCTTCAAAATGAATATAAGAGCAAGAACAAAAAAAAGCTGATACTGTTGCTCAGTTCAATGAAAATTGCACCGAATGGGGCATTAGAGGATAGAAATTGTAGTTTCATAAAGAAATGAACAAAAATGTTAAAATAAAGTTTTTCCTCTTTTAAAGAAATTTACTTGATAGTGAAAATACAATACGCCTGTGTAAATGTGTATCCATGATGCTTTCCAACCTTTTGAACTTTCCTGCCAAGCTATTAGCAGAAAATGAGTTTCATCTAAAGAAAAAAGTTGAAGAGATGAAAGAAAAAATACTACAAGAGGGAAAATGTTATTCCATAGAATATCAGCATGAATCTTCATTCTACTTCGAAGTATTATAGTTCTTTTCCATTAAACCAACAGACAGCCAGACGTCTAATAGAAGACACCCCTTCAGAACTGCAACACAGGAGAGCAAAACTAAAGAAAAAGGTAAGGAATCTGAACAAAAACTTTGTGATAGTTAATTATTAATTTACACTTTTATTTACGTGAAAATATTAAATAATTTTTTGTTTGTTTTAAACTTTGATACAAACTTCTTTTTTCTTCTTTTTAACAACAACTCATTTTTTAAGAAAACTTACAAAAATGTTGGATTTTTTATGACTTCTTTTTCTTTATATCTCGACTACACACGTAGAAGTGTCTGAATGGTAATTTGACAGCTAACGGATGCATGTTATTTCTGGGGTTTTCGTTATAAATTCCTATAAATAGATAATGTCTGAGTTAAAGAAAAGAGAAAGAATTAAATAAAATAAAATGAAAAAGATGAACTTGTGAAAAAAATTCTGTAACCAAAAATGTTTGAAATGCTTTTTAGAAAAATTGAAAATTTAATAAATTTTAATTTTTAAGGGAAATTTTAAAATTTTTTTATTTTTATACAAATTTTTTTAAAAATTTCTTATTTTTGTAGGAAATTTCTCAAAAATTTCCGATTTTTAAAGGAAATTTTTCAAAAATTTCCTATTTTTACAGGAAATTTTTCAAAAATTTCCTATTTTTATTAAAAATTCTTCAAAAATTTCCTATTTTTATAGGAAAATTTTCAAAAATTTCCCATTTTTATAGGAAATTTTTCAAAAATTTCCTATTTTTATAGGAAATTTTTCAAAAATATTCTATCTTTATAGGAAATTTTTTAAAAATTTCCTATTTTTATAGGAAATTTTTCAAAAATTTCCTATTTTTATAGGAAATTTTTCAAAAATTTCCTATTTTTATAGGAAATTTTTCAAAAATTTCCTATTTTTATAGGAAATTTTCCAAAAATTTCCTATTTTTATAGGAAATTTTTCAAAAATTTCCTATTTTTATAGGAAATTTTTCAAAAATTTCTTATTTTTATAGGAAATTTTTCAAAAATTTCCTATTTTTATAGGAAATTTTTCAAAAATTTCCTTTTTTTATAGGAAAATTTTCAAAAATTTCCTATTTTTATAGGAAATTTTTCAAAAATTTCCTATTTTTATAGGAAATTTTTCAAAAATTTCCTTTTTTTATAGGAAAATTTTCAAAAATTTCCTATTTTTATAGGAAATTTTTCAAAAATTTCTTATTTTTATGGGAGTTTTTAAAAAATTTCTTATTTTTATGGGAATTTTTAAAAAATTTCTTCTATTTAAAGTAAATTTTATATATATATTTATAGGAAATTTTACAAAAATTTCTAATTTTTTTTATTAAATTTTACTAAATTTCCTATTTTTATGGGATATTTTTTAAAATGTGTTATATATTTCCAGAAATTTTTTTATTGTTATAAGAAATTTATAAAAAAATTTTGCATTTTTTAGGAAATTTTTCAAAATTGTCCCTTTGTTATAGGAAAATTTTCTTATTTTTATAGCAAGTTTTTCAAAATTTATTATTTTTATATGAAATTTTTCAAAAATTTCCTTATTTTATAGGAAATTTTTCAAAAATTTCCTATTTTTGTAGGAAATTTTTCAAAAATTTCCTGTTTTTGTAGGAAATTTTTCAAAAATTTCCTATTTTTATAAGAAATTTTTCAAAAAATTCTTTTTTATTATAGATAGTTCTTCAACAATTTTCTATTTTTATAGGAATTTAAAAAAAAACTGTTTTAAAAGGAAATTTTCGAAAAATTTTTTTATAGGTAATAATTAAAAAAATTGTTTTAGATAATTTTTAAAAAGTTTTAAATATTTACTGGAAATTTTTCAAAGAAGATTTTCAAAAATTTCTTATTTTTATAGTAAATTTTTGAAGAATTTGCTATGAAAATATGAATATTTTGAAATAGTACTTATAAAAATCTAAAAATTTTGATAATTTTTAAATTTTAGGATATAGAAAATGTGTTATAAATTGAAACCCTTCAGGGTAGTTTAGTTTTATTACATTTGCATTTAAACATTTATCAATCATTTGCATATTTATTTGCTAAAATTGAAATATGTATATAAAATTTAAGTTATTGTACTACATTAATTCCAAAATTCACTATATAGTAATAAAAATATATATTTGAAATATTTCATGAGGATTTTACAGTAGTTAAATTGTACCAAAATGACGATAAATTAAAGGCAAATATTTAAATTATAAATCAATAAATAAGCAAAGAAAGTGAATTTATATTTATTGAACAAAGACAAACAAGAAGAAGACATTCAGCAGAGCAGAGCTATTTTATACAAACAAATAGACAAATAGACGAACGAAAACATACACAGACAGATGAACAAAATGAAAGTAAATAGAAATTAAGGACACGTCATTTATCACGATAATTTATGGGAATTTAAAATTTTATGTACTCCCATATATAACAGTCACAAATAACAGGTGAATTAAATGCATCTTCTATAATTTTAGAGATCTAAAATATATCTAAAGCATATCTATCTACACTCAGAAAAAAAATGAACTAAAATTTAGGAAAATTTACTAAATTTGAGGAAAAAATAGTTGTCGTATGACGCCAAAGCCGTTTTTTACAGCAATTGAGTAAAAAAATTCCTTAATTCCTAGAAAAAAAATTTCCTTAAGTTTTTGACAAAATTTCTTATATCAAACAAATTTTAACTAAAATCAAATAAAATTTAACTTAAAAAATTAAAAAAAATTACTATTATTTAGTTCATATTTTATCTGAAACTTCTTAAAAACAAGTAAATATTTCCTTAAATTTAGTTCAGATAAATATTTATCAATGCTATAAATAAAGAAAATTTTCCTTCATTTTAGTTAAAAGATAATTTATTTTTACTTAAAACAAGTAAAAACTGCAGTAAACTTGTTCAAACTTTCTACGATAGTAGAAAAAGATTACTATAATTCAGTAAATTATTTATTTTGATCTTATAAAAAATTTATAATTTTTAGGAAATATTTTCCTTAAAAGTGAGCAAAACAGTCAGAAAATAAATAAGTTTAATACTTATTTATAGTAAAATATTCATTCCCAGTATGAAATATTTCCTACATTAATAAAACTTTTTTCTTGTGTTCAGTAAATTATATACTTATCTGAATTATATATTTCCTAAATAATACAAGAAAAAGTACTAAAATTAAGTAAAATTATTTTCTAAAATATATATATCCCCTTTATACAATAAAAGTATAAAAAATGGTATAAAGTATTTTTATTAATATCTTTTCATAACTTTACAAAAATATTTTAAATAACATAAATACAAATACATATTTAAATAATAAATAATATTTAAATTGATAACAATTTTTACATTTACTTATATATATGTACATAAAAATTGGAGTGTACCTTATTTTTTAAAAATTTAACCTTAATTTTCCCTAAGAAATGTTTTCCGTTACAAAAAAAGTATGTTATACAAAATTTTGTTTAGATTGCATTAGGGGTAGGCGTGACGCATCCGCCCCCAAACTGTAAAATTTGTTCTTATAGGGAAAAATTGGAGTATTTTTGGTTTTACCGAAATTTCAATCAATAACAACTTATACAAAAAAAATACAATAAATTAAAAGTCATAGAAATAGAAAATGGATGTAGTAGTTTTGAAATTTCTTCCAATTTAAATAACTGCGGGCAATGACTCAATGTATTTCATTACCCATTCTTTGCCATTAAATATCTAATCCTCTTACAAGTTTAAGAATTTATTTATTTGGAAATGCAATATAAACTTCAATATAAAAGAATTTTGGTTCATAATGTAAGTTATTGGAAAATAGATAAGTATTTATATTAATGTATTTGTTAATAAAGACAAATTTTATAAGGTAAATAAATAAAAAAATCGTACTTCAGAATTTACTGCAGTATAATACATTGAAAAATATTAAAGCCTTTTCATAGTCAAATTGTTATTTACTTTGATCAAATAACATGGAAGGGACGCTCTTTGTGACGCACGGCATCTTTGGCTACGGAACACTAGAGGTCCTTAGACTTCCCAATTTAACTAATCAAAGGTCATTTTGCGAAAAAATATAAAATATGGTATAGGTGTTTAATATATATATTTTTTTATATTTTTTATTTAGAGCATACAGTTAGTTAGAGTAAATAAAATACATTATTTATTTTTATTATTACTAAATCGAAAAAATTAAAGAAAATAAAGTTTAAAATTTAATTATATTAAATGTCAAAAATAGTTGGTTGGTATAAATTCGTTCACACTTTTATCAAATAATATTCATTGCCGACAATCTGACCCTATTCGGTTTATATTCGTCCATCCGAATGTCAATAAACATGAGTTAATTAAAGTGTTTGGCAAAAGGAAAAAAATTATACCAAACAATGACTTTTGAATTTTAACTACAGTTTTTTTCGATTTTGTATTAATAAATAATGTGTTAAGTTTTGCCCCTTACTGTTAGCCCTACTATAGTTAACTGTTAGTTTAAAACACCTATACGATTTTTTTTAATTTTGGATACTTATCAATGTATTACGCAAAAGCTCAATCTAAAAATGTATTTACCTTGAATATTTGTCCATTAATTTATTATAATAAAAAAAAAAAAACTGTACCTAAATCCAATAACTGCATTTAGAAGATTGCTTTTGGAGTTATTTAAAGGTTTTCTTTAAATTATGATATTTAATATATAACAACCTAATGTCGAACATTGAAAAAGACCACCCTAATATAAAAACTGAGAAAACAGTATTCTACAGTATTCTAAAGTCATAGATAATGCATCACTTACATGGTTTTAGCCTTGATATGCGGAGAAGTCCTATAACCTTTTTTGATTTCAAGAAAACGGCTGCTGAAGTTCATAATTGTGTCGAAGTATTCTAGATTTCAGGATGATATAGTTGGTGTTTTAAGCCAAGCAACGCTTTTGATCGGTTTTAATTTGAAAGGCCAGATTTTTCTTGGTCAACCTCTCATCTCAACTGTGGACATTGACCTCCTAGTAGTATCACCTGGTTAGCTACCTTAACATCCTTAAAGTAGTGAGCTAACAAAGACCTTAGGCTAGTAACCCGCTCCTGGAAAAAAAACTCCTAATATAAAAATAGAAACAATTAGAATAAAAACGACCCCCTAATGTTGACGACCACAGCAAACGAATAAAGAATCATGATCTAAGGATTAGCACCTGGAGTATCAGAAATCTTAACAGAGGAGGTGCCCCGATTCAGTTGATGGATGTACCCGATAAGTACAAATGTGATATGATTGCTCTATTCTTCTAATCTCCTGGATGATTTGAAATCAGGTGACATACCGAGAGTGTTCTGTTAAAAGTGATAAATCCATCTGCGCTAACTATAGAGGTATAAGTCTCCTTTCAATTGCTTATAAGATAACGAGCATCCTGTGTGCATGGCTAAACCAAATATTAACGAAATAATTGGTGCCTCCCAATGTGACTTTAGACCAGGTAAATCCACGAAGAAAAACAAATGGACACTTACTTTACTTTACTTCTTCGTGATGCTGCAGTTAATACAACTGGCACATGTTACTCACATGTGCGTGAAGTGACTACCGCCTTTTCCCAGTATTGAAAATTATTCGATGAAAATGGGCCTAGTAATCAAAAACAATACTGATGGTATCTTCTAGCAAGCAGTCCATTAGAATTGGAGCACACGTGAACGTCGTCAACTACAGCTTCAGAGTTTTAAAAGAATTTGTCTACCTAGGTACCGCAGCGAATGTAAATAATGAAATTAACTGAAGAATCATACTTACTTAGCTTTGGAATGAAATCCACTCAACAGGAACTAAAATTACAAGTGTTATTATATGGTGCTGAATCGTGGGCACTTGCAGAAGCAGACGAAAACAATATTAGAAAACATAATTTATTAACATTTATTTTTTAATACATTTTTAGGAAAAATTTTACTAACTTGTCGGAAAATTTTTACTAATTTTTAGAAAAATTTAAACTAATTTTTAGGAAAATTTAAACTAATTTTTAGGAAAGTTTTAACTAATATTTAGGAAATTTTCATCTCCTTGTTGATTTTTTGGTCTTTTATTTTGAGGCATTGTTTAATCGCTAATATTTCCTTTACTTATGTTACACAAAGATAGAAACAACAAACACAATTTTTGGCACAAATTTTTCATAACACAATTTTTTTTATACTACTAATATCGAAAAAAAGCGGAATTTGTAAGAAAACTATCACGAACTAAAATTGAAAATAAATTATAAATGAAAATAATTTATTGACATTTACTTTTTTCAATATATGAACTAAATTTTAGGAAAATTTGAACTAATTTTTAGGAAATTTTTCTTAAATATAAGTGTATAAATTTCAAAAAATTAAAAACCATTTTACTCATTATAAAAAAATTATCTTAATTACTTCATAAATTTAAACATGATTTATTCTGATTTATCTGAACTAATTTTTAGGAAATTATCCTAAATATAAGTATATAACTTTCAACAAATTATTACAATTTTACTTATTATAAGAAGATTGTATACTATTGGACGTTGTAATTTATCTTAACTAATTTTAAATAAATTTTTCTTAAAATGCAGAAAGTCTTAAACTTGAAATTCATGATTAGGAAAATGTTTCTAGTAATTAGGAAAATAATGAACTTAAATTTATGACAACAACTTCCAGATTTTAAGTAAGTTCAATTTTATGAACTATTTTTCAGTAAATCATTTACTCAATCAAATTTTTTGAACTAAAGTCAATATTACCCAGTTTTATGATGTGATGAACTAAAATTTAGGACATATTTACTAGTTTTTAACAAAAATTTTCTTAAAATAAATAATATTTTACAAAACTCATGCAATTTTTCTATGGAAAAATGTTAACTATTTTTTAGTTTATGAACTATACATTTTTTATTTAAATGTTGTATTTTTTACTAGAACGTAACAATTTTTCCTAGTTTTGAATAAAAATTTACTCTGAATAAGGATTTTTTTTTTACTATTTTTA